>JAHLJT010009419.1:49584771-49618518 GCA_031308135.1 Acheta domesticus
GAAGATGGAGATTCTTTTAAATTATTCTCAAATGATTCTGGAGTGGTCAGAACACATGACTCGAGGACCTGCTTCAGGCTGACGCCCCAGGATCAGGATCAACTGAACAGCGATGGTAAATATACTTTTTGGTGGCAGACGGGTATAGTGTCTGTGAGAGCCATTTTAGTGTAGATTAAAGAAACTATTAACTACAGCAAAGCCGCTCATGGCTTTTGAAAGTAACGATACATTCAATTGATCGCAAATGGCAATCAATAGCGCCTGTAAAGGGCATTGTAATTCATGTGTTTAGTTATAAGTAGGGCCCGGATAATTATGTACTAAAAATTAGGAAAATATGTACATATATATGTATTAAAATGTATAGAAATATGTACTAAAAAGTAAGAAATATGTAACACTTTAATTAGCATATAAATTCGTTTTAACAAATACTTTTGCTTAAATGTTGATCTGTGTAGACTTAATATACTCGTAAAAACAAAATTAAAACATAATTCTACTCACAATTGTTATTTACAATGGTCTCCGTAAAAATGAGAAACAAATATTTGTTTCAAATACCTAGAAAATAGCTGAATGTGACGTCACCGACGCTTTAAATTACTTTCGGTTTGTGTGACATGGTTTTTTTTCTTCGTCTTTTTTCGTCTTCATCTTCTTTGTCGTCTTCTTCTTCGTCGTCTCCTCCCCCTCTTCCTTCTTCTTCTTCTTCGTCTCCTCCTTCTTCTTTGTCGTCGTCTCCTCCTCCTCCTTCTTCTTTGTCGTCGTCTCCTCCTCCTCCTTCTTCTTTGTCGTCGTCTCCTCCTCCTCCATTCTTCTTCGGTCGTCGTCTCCTCCTCCTCCTTCTTCGTCGTCGTCTCCTCCTCCTCCTTCTTCTTCGTCGTCGTCTCCTCCTCCTCCTTCTTCTTCGTCTCGTCGTCTCCTCCTCCTTTTTTCTTCTTCGTCGTCGTCTCCTCCTTCTTCTTCGTCGTCGTCTCCTCCTTCTTCTTCTTCGTCGTCTCCTCCTTCTTCTTCTTCGTCGTCTCCTCCTTCTTCTTCTTCGTCGTCTCCTCCTTCTTCTTCTTCGTCGTCGTCCTCCTTCTTCTTCTTCGTCGTCTCCTCCTTCTTCTTCTTCGTCGTCTCCTCCTCCTTCGTCGTCGTCTCCTCCTCCTCCTTCTTCTTCGTCGTCGTCTCCTCCTCCTTTTTCTTCTTCGTCGTCGTCTCCTCCTTCTTCTTCGTCGTCGTCTCCTCCTTCTTCTTCTTCGTCGTCTCCTTCCTTCTTCTTCTTCGTCGTCTCCTCCTTCTTCTTCTTCGTCGTCTCCTCCTTCTTCTTCTTCGTCGTCTCCTCCTCCTTCTTCTTCGTCGTCTCCTCCTTCTTCTTCTTCGTCGTCTCCCTCCTTCTTCTTCTTCGTCGTCTCCTCCTTCTTCTTCTTCGTCGTCTCCTCCTCCTTCGTCGTCGTCTCCTCCTCCTCCTTCTTCTTCGTCGTCGTCTCCTCCTCCTCCTTCTTCTTCGTCGTCGTCTCCTCCTCCTTTTTCTTCTTCGTCGTCGTCTCCTCCTCCTTTTTCTTCTTCGTCGTCGTCTCCTCCTTCTTCTTCGTCGTCGTCTCCTCCTTCTTCTTCTTCGTCGTCTCCTCCTTCTTCTTCTTCGTCGTCTCCTCCTTCTTCTTTTTCGTCGTCTCCTCCTTCTTCTTCTTCGTCGTCTCCTCCTTCTTCTTCTTCGTCGTCTCCTCCTTCTTCTTCTTCGTCGTCTCCTCCTTCTTCTTCTTCGTCGTCTCCTCCTTCTTCTTCTTCGTCGTCTCCTCCTTCTTCTTCTTCGTCGTCTCCTCCTTCTTCTTCTTCTTCGTCGTCTCCTCCTTCTTCTTCTTCTTCGTCGTCTCCTCCTTCTTCTTCTTCTTCGTCGTCTCCTCCTTCTTCTTCTTCGTCGTCTCCTCCTCCTTCTTCTTCGTCGTCTCCTCCTTCTTCTTCGTCGTCTCCTCCTTCTACGTCGTCTCCTTTTTCTACGTCGTCTCCTTTTTCTACGTCGTCTCCTTCTTCGTCGTCGTTTTCTCTGTCTCCGTTGTCTTCTTCTTCGTTGTCCTCGTTTCTCCGTCTTTCTCTTCGTCGGTATTGGTACTGGAGTTTAATCAACACCACCTACATCTAATTAGGTGGCGTTGGTTTAGTTCCCGGCGTACTTACCAAGATCACAGCGGCAAAACACGAAAAAAACACGTTTTTGGTAATTTCTTAGAATTTTATAGCTATTTCTGGAAACAAATTATCAGTTCCCCATTAGGACGCCGAGACGCGTCGAATGACACCTCGTTTGTCTCCACTAGTGCACGGGAAGTAGTTTACCCGTGAGAGACGCAAGCTTGCACACGAGGAGTTCACTCAAATACTCTGTAGGGATGAAATTTTTCCTATTATCTGTTCGAAGGCCTTGTACCGACCAAGTGTTCCACATCGCATGAAGTTACTGGTGTATTTTCAAACTTTGTCCCAATATGTCACTGTTCAATGCTATTCACGGATTAGGGAATAAAAACAATGCTGGTTGATATTTAATCAATTGACTCTTAGCACAAATTCAGCTTTCTTTAATAATGTTCTTACCCAAGACGCTATTGCTTGACTTCTCTGAAAGATAAACCAAACTTTGCCTATGGCAAATTCCCAGTCTGCGATACCACAAAGTTTAAGCCAATCGCCATGAATTATTTTGTCCTTTTCTTATCCAAAAGCCGTAGTGCCACATCATGATTTTCACCTCACAGAGATACTTTACAAACAAGGGTTTAGGCTCCAGTGCAACAAACGGGGATAGCAAACTGTCAATGGCGCTTTCTGAGCTGCGTTGGTGCGTGTAATTTTTGGCGAAGGGCGTTAAGGTCAAGAGAGACCCTGAAAAATACGTCGTGGACGCGAGTTATCGCTTGCTAGACGTACCATTTTCATACACAAAATTTATTTCTGAGTAGTATTTTGTTCTCTGCTTTGCTCGCGCTGAAATCTACACACAGGAAGCTTTGGAGTGCAACACCTTGCCCTTTTGTAGGATTCTGCGGTGCTGCAATATCAACATTTTTACCCAATGCAATAGCGCCAATTTGGATGAGGAGGCTGCCGAAAAATTGTTTGACAATGGTGAATTGTCTATCTTGGTTATTCCTTATCAAAAACATGTAGGATAAATGAAGAATTATACAAAAAGAATGCAGGAAAAACGAAAATATTAAGAAATATTTAAAAATATGTACTTTTGTGAAAAATATGTAAATATATGTACTTTCGGGTAAAATATGTAACTATATGTACTAAAAAGTCATCGGTTTTAGGCCCTAATCGACATGAAACGTAAATATATTGTGGTTTTGACTTGATAGAGTTAACATACGGAAATATGTAATTACATAATTATCCGGGCACTAGTTATAAGGTTTGGTTTTTAATTACACATCTTCATTTTAAAAGTTCTATGGCATACGTTCTTTCGGGATACATACTTTAGCCCGAATTGTTCCTTGCTCAAGTAGCTTCCTGTCGGCGCCCAATGATTACCCTTTAGAATGACATTTAAAATTACAGGGAAGCTATAAACTGACAGGTACTTTGCAGCGAGCGAACAACGAATGCTGCAAACCCAAGTTGGTCGGAGCAACGAAGATTTCTGCCCGCCACGATATTATTTCTCCAAGTTTATTTATAATAAACTCTACATACTACAACGTCGTGGGGATGTACATCACAAAGGAACAGTCACGAGTGAACTATATACAATTTATTTTACATAAATATCTACAGTATTTATTGGTTTTCCCTATAAGGGTTTGTTGGCGCTACCTAACTTTAGCCCCCCCTCTCTACATGTGCTTTGCGGTTGCGTCAGCGACAAGCCAACTAGGCCGACTCGCAAACTCGGCATTAATATCCCTCAGATTGATACTCTATCTGCCCTGTGGTGGTAGAGAACCACTTAACAATGCCCGAACACATCGGAACACCAATTCATGCACACAGCACTCCGCGCCAGACGGACAAAATTGGGCAGACTAGTTGCGATGAAACCAGAAAAACGTTACACAACGTGGGGCAACGCGACGCGGACTTATAAAGGGTCGAATCACATGACCTCCTACGTCATCTTCCCCCCCCCCCCCACGAGCTGCTCTGAGACATGTCTAGCCGCCGCTGTTTCTTTGCGCACCTCACCAGCCACCTCCGTTCTTGAAAGTCCCTCTGGTCTGCTGTGACACTCTTTTGTTCGGGTGACTATATTTAGCTACCCTCACGCCCATACTTTGCAAGCCCTAAGCCTATGACGCTACAATACTCATAAATGTAAGTTAATTTGTACACTGTATAAATGATATACAAAAGAAACATTTAAAATGTACACAATCCCCACGGTTTCCCATAGAAAATAGGTCCTTGAGTCTCACAGACAAACGAGCATTGCATTTGGAAATTCGGCACGAGCTCTGCCAGGTTAGGAAGTTTTTTGCTTAGGGGCGATATATGCACTATATGATACACGATATTAACCCCCTTTGAGTTTCTGAACATGCGCGATCCCTCGCCTTACGATGTTTTATGGGAAAACGATACTCAACCAGAATTATCGGGTGTACTCACGTGACTCGTATTGTATGTGATACAAGACACATAATCATGATAAGTGGACTTTGTTCCTAATAAAGGGCATTTGGTGATGGCAAAGTGTGCTGCTAATGTCCAAGATTCAACATCACGAAGGTAGCACTCGGAATAAATGCGATTCAAAATTGTGACAGAATGAGAATTTAGTAGAACCACTGCAATATCCGTTTGGAATCAATGATAAATGATCCTTGTAAATTACACTAATTTTCTTAAACAACCAAGAGAAAAAAACGATTGGTTTGTACACTTCTTGAAAAATATTACTAGTTCATATTTTTATGAATTTATTTTCAACTAATGTATGAGTATTATTTTATGAACTATAAGTATATTATATTACTGAACATTATTGAAGCAAAGAATTAGTTGCTTATGTGCATCAATACAACAATCATTCGAAGTTTGGCATGAGTTGTTATCGAATATAATAAATCAAATTTCCTGCTCACAAAATACATAAAATATATAAGTCATTATATGAATCCTATGATAAGTTATTGTGTTAAAAGAAAAGAACAAAAATATTCGAAAATTCAGAATTCATAATATCACAAATCCACAAACTGTTTCAAAACATGTGTTTGGCGTCGGATCGGGTTTCCATCTTAGTGATCATCATTGGTCACGACAGTACCCACGACTGCGCGCCCCTTGCGCCTAGAGCAGTGGTGTCCAAGGTCTTCTACTGAGGGCAGTGGCACGCGTCGTGGCACCGTAGCATGCCGCAACCTACTCTGCGCAAGTAGCGTCGGGAAAGGGAAATATTATAATTATTAGTTACCCCGCCGTTTTAAAATACGGATAGCGTTGTCTGGTGACGGGGTGATAAACTGCGTGGAGGGGCGATTTCGCCGTGGCACTCATGCCACGGACTCCCGCTTTATGGCATCGACTTTGACAACACTGGCTTAGAGCGAGGGCAACATGCAGCTCGGCGCGTCGCGGCCAGGGGCCCATTGCAGCGGAAGCTACCAACAATTCATAAGGACGTCGCGACTTGTTCTCATGCGAATTGGCATGGTATGCGAACGCCTTCACTCCGACTAAGCTGTGAATTAAGTAATAATGTGCACGCTCGGCGCCTCCGACAACGCCGCCGCCTCAGCAGCTCCCGTCAGCCTTAGCTTGTTCCACCACCGTCAACTTCCTCCTCTGCCTTTACCTCCTCCTCCGCTCCCATCACAACCTCCGCCTCCGCCTTCATCACATTCTCTTCCTCCGCCCCATCACAATCTCTTCCACCGCCCCATCACAACCTCTTCTTCCACCCCATCATAACATCTTCCTCCGCCCCCATCACCACCTCCTCCTCCGCCTTCATCACAATCTCTTCCTTCGCCCCATCACAATCTTTTCCTCGACTCCATCACAATCTCTTCCTCCGCCCCATCACAATCTCTTCCACCGCCCCATCACAACCTCTTCTTCCACCCCATCATAACCTCTTCCTCCGCCCCCATCACCACCTCCTCCTCCGCCTTCATCACAATCTCTTCCTTCGCCCCATCACAATCTTTTCCTCGACTCCATCACAATCTCTTCTTCCGCCCCATCACAATCTCTTCCACCGCCCCATCACAACCTCTTCTTCCACCCCATCATAACCTCTTCGTTGGCCCCCATCACAATCTCTTTCTCCGCCCCATCACAATATCTTCCTTCGCCCCATCACAATCTCTTCCTCGACCCCATCACAATCTCTTCCACCGCCCCATCACAATCTCTTCCTCCACCCCATCACAATCTCTTCCTACGCCCTCATCACAACCTCCAACTCAGTCTCTACCTACACCTCCGCCTCCACTCTGAGTTTTGAGTTTTTATGTAGAAAATTCGCCTTTTCCCCCCACAGAATTACAATGCTTTCTCTGTTCAGCGTAGCAGTATACGAGAAAGTAAAATGAATTAAAACATCTAGGGCCGTTTTAAAAATAGTAGAAAATGTCCTTGGGGCTTGTTAAGAATCCTCCTATATTAAAACATCCATTTCATTATTATGGGTCCGCGACAAGAGCCTGATCGATCGAGGAATACATTTTGATATTCCTTTCAAAAAAATATCAATTTTGGTGAAAATCCGGCCTACGTTTTAACAGGTAAACAGACGGACAGATGGACAGACGTTTTAATAGGTAGGACGTTTTAACATGATCGGACTGAGGTTTTGCCGTAAATAAAATTTTCGGTGTCAAGAAATTACAAAACGTTGATGATGTCAACACAACGTGTTATGACAAATAGGAACAAGAACTATCCACTTTTCCAGTATCAGGGACGTACAATACAAATTGTTATTCCGAAAAATCATCATTTTTCGCTGTAGCATTACATCACTTTCTCTTTACAACGTATGTAGTATGCAACATATTAAAAATGCTGGTCCAGACAACGTCTTTCATTTAAAAATTTTAAATTCAACTACACTTCACCAGCAAACCAATATTCCAAAAGCTTTGAAAATTTGTTAATAACATCATCTCTATTACTTCCCAACTTGTATTTGTATTTAGCCATTATATGTCCCGTAAGGTGCAATATTGATCTCTGCGTCGTTAGATCCCGGGGTTCCTAGTAGGTCTCCCAAGTAGGAACCCCTCAATGTCTCGAAATCGCGTAACCTTTGTGGCATCACGTAATTAACGAATTCGGCTAGCGGCGCCGCGGCGCGTCGGTTTTGCGGTCCTGGTCTTTTAGTAGAATCATCCCAGCATTCACCTGGTTGATCGAAGAAAGCAAGAAAACCTCTGTCAGGATGGCCGGCACGGGAATTGAACCCGGGCCTCCCGAATGCGAAGCCAGAGCGCAACGCCCTGAGCCACTTCAATCAGTACTTCTCAAGTAGGAACTACGCACAAAAAACGCAGATGCTGCAACGTAAGCAAGTCGTTCGCGAGCGGCTCTCCGCAGCACCTGCCCCACTGCGACGGCGGCGGCGGCGGCGGCCTCCTCGGGCGCAACACGTGTATTGTCTCAAGAAGGCGGCGCTCCCCCGCGGGGCGCCCCTACAAGATGATGAATGAATAATAATTGAGATCATGATTGATAGGGCGTACGCATTTAGGGGGGCGGGGGGCGCGAAGGCGGCGGCGGCGGCAGACAGCTTCCCGCGCGCCGCGCCGCGCCGCGCCGGCTCCTGCTAAGTTGCCCGAGATCCCGGCCGCGCGATCGGATGATGGATGGAGGCGAACGCCGCGCCGGGAATAGCTAAACGCCCCCGAGGCGATGGCGCACCGCGCGGCGATGGGGCGGGGCGGGGCGGGGCGGGCGACGGGGGCGTGGGCGGTGTGGGGGCGGTGGGAGGGGTGGTGGTGATGGGGGCGGGGGATGAGGCTGGGAAAAAGGGAGCGGTTGGGACGGTGAGACCGAGGACGGCGGAGGCCACGGAGGGGCTAGGGTAATGGGGGTGATGGCGGGGGCGGTGGGAGTCAGGGATGTGGTGGGACGGTAGGGAAATGGGGAAAGTGAGTATGTGAAGATGTTGGAAATGGTGAGTAGGGAATTGGAGGTCATGGGTGACGAGACGATAGAGCGATGGGGATATAGAGGTAGCGGTGTCGGTGGGGGGGGGGGCTGTGGGAGTAAGGGGATGGTAGGGAAGAAGAGACAACTGGAGTGAGTTAAACGCACGGGTGGTGGTGGTGATGGAGGCGGTAGGTAGTACCACAGAAAAAACAAATGAACGACCGGTTGGTGATTGGTGGCAAAAGTGACTTCGATGACAGGGAGTGGCACGAGTGATATGGACAGTAGATGGTGGCGGTGGGTGAGTTGAGGAACAAGGGGACTGGGGATGGGGGAGCGAGGCGAATGGCTGGGGCAGAGAGGGTGGTGAGGAGAATGAAGAGTTTGTTGGAGAGGTCTAGTAAAAACAGCTTTGGCGAAGAGTAGGGAGGAGTTGGTGGCGAGGATTGCAAAGGCTGAAGGAGCATTGCCAACCTCTTAAAAAGGTCGAGAATGACTGTTCGATCGCGAAAATGGTCAAGTGAAATAATCTAGTACGTCGAGAACATAAGAATAATATAATATTGGTAATTACATGACAATGACAGGATGTATGTTATGTAAAAGTGAATTCGGATGACATGGTAATTGGGAATCAGCAACACAAAAATAAAACATATTAACCGTTTGCTGAATTCGGAATCATGCTTGTAACGGAGATCGACAACATGTTAATGACGGTGGTGACAATGAGGATGTATACCTACATTAAGAAAAGTTTGGAATGATGACTGTGTATTTCACTTCAGCAATTCTGTAGAATGAGAGTGTGACGTGAGGTGAATGACAATAATGATGGAAATGTATTAGCGGCGCAATTGGAAAATTGAAGGATGGAGTTTACGACTTACGACCACTGATATACTATGTCATTAGGATGATGGGTGCGGAATTTTGGAAAATGTGGATACAGCTATGATTAAGGGATCGGTTATAATTGGGCCCGGATTGTTAGGTTTTGACCTGTTTGTTCCTCAGATTTTAACGGCATTATTTTTACACACACATTCCTTTCAATTATTTCTGAGCCAAATACGAAAATCCTGTTGATCCTAAAAACGATGAAAATGAGTTACTAAAATGATACTAAAATGAGTTACTGAAATGATACTAAAAATGCTAAATCTGGATTTCTTAAAAATATGCAAAGTTGGCATTAAAAAACTCATTTTCGGTTGATCGAAACTTCACGATGGTCTCAGCTGAGCATCTGACCTCGCTGACTTGATTTCTACTAATACGATTAATACTAATTTTATGATAAAAATTAGATGGTGCATGGCATCTACTAAACAAAGCGATGAACATCATTCAAGCTATCATTCATATAAACATCCACATCATTTATATAAATGATGCAAATATTTTGGAAAACTACGAGACAAACGGGGTCGCAAGCTCTGGTAGCTGGCATTTCTTCTGCGATACAGAGACGAAGACATACTCCCGTCGTTTCTGAAAGTTAAACCCATAGCTAGAAGCGACAAGCGGAGCGCATTTAACGCACTTCCGGTTTCGCGCTATTTTCAAAAGAATACGACAAATTAGATCTGATTTGGTTTTAATCCAAAACAGATTGTTCCATTTACACCTCGATTTGATTTCAAAAACAATTGGAGAAGACTGGAACACCTTAGATTCTGCTACAGCGGAGCACGCCCTACATGAACACGAGGTTGCGAATACTCGGCAGTTTGAAGAATTTCAACACTATCAAAGCCGAACAACATTCTGAGGCGGATCCTCAAGCTAACGATATGGCAATAAACATCACTGATGAAGAATTTGAAACTTAATTTTTGGTTTGAATTTTAATTTTCAAAGGAATGTTTGAGAATTAATATTATTTTTTGCAATTATTCTTCAGCATGACACTAACACGAAAAGGAAAAAATTTAAAACCTAAAATGGGCTGAATGGACTTTTCAAATACAAAATTAATAATAGTCGAAATGATATTATACTATTACAAACATTTAACACTGGATGAAAAAAATTCGACTGCACAAACTTTTGATGCGTGAGTTGAACATTTTCTTACAAAATTTGTATTATGTGAGTGCAACAGGGAAATGACATATTTGAAAACGTCGTCCCGTTTTAGTCAAATGAATAAATATATTTTTTTAAATATATTATTTTACTCAAACTATCGTGAAGATGATTAAAATACACTGTACTTGAGAACAAGATTTTCCCTTTTCCCGGAAATTAAGCTCCTCTCAGAATGAAGCCCACAAAAAGACATTTTTTGAAAGGAGTCACTTTTATTGTGTACTGACGATAACACAATGTAATATTAGTTATTTTGTGGCTACGAAAACAAAATTTCAAGCTGTGCTTTCTTGAAAAGATACTTCACGCGAGATAACAACAAGATTTTTAATTTCATTATAAATTACGGAAAAAAACTTTGTTCTAAACAGGTAACTCGATTTTCTTCTCTTTAGCAATCCCATAACCTTAACTCTTCCGCACTCATCCCGCCGCTTAAGTTAAAGCAGAGTTTCTTTAACTGAAACCACAACCACGACTAGATAAGGTTATCAAACATCTCCGTACAGCGCAACGGTCGCCTCCTGCCCAAACGCCGCATGACTTGAGCTTCGTGTTAAATCTCGAAGGCCGCAGTCGCAGGGCGGGTTGCGCGCGGAACAATCCCGAGTCACGCAGCTCACGCACGGCAGCACGCAACGCGCCGCGCGAGGACAGGGGCGGCCGGCAGCCCGTGTGCGCCCCCCACCCCACCCCTCCCACCCGCCCACCGGGAGCGCGTGTCTCACAACGGCCACCGCTGGTACTTGAACGAGAGCTGCAGCCACCGCGTGTGGTGGGTGAGTACGTGTTTCCTGTTTATGAGCGCGCTATTAAATTAGTAATTAGTACCGTTAGTGTAGTGCGTGTTGTATCCCGGGACGTGGCGGTGTTACACCCCTGCTGAAAAGAGAGGTTAGGAGCCAACCTGTACGTCTACTTGCGGGAGTTTCCCTTCTCCGGTATCTTCCAGAAATGGGTTGCCGCCTTAGCCGAATCAAGCCCTAAGCGATGGTCTGGTCCTCCGACGTGTGTGGTAGTGCACATAAGTGTAAGTGGTGTAAGTAAGGAGAGAGGACACAGATGAGGAAGGAAAGATCGCACTAGGTCCATGACCAGTTTGTTAAAGTATGGCTCTTAGTTAGTCTAGGTATTGGTCGGAGAAAACACGGAAAACTATCGATCGCAGACGCAAGTTAGACTCTACCAGACTGGCTGAACTCGATTTATAGTTGGTAAGTCTTGTTTGTACAGTCCATAATTTGCTGGAAAATCATTCGTTTTAAGTGGAAAATTGAGACAAATGCCAAATGTATTACAAGATAATTGAATAATTCTAGTTGAATAAAATGTAACTTTGAACACCTAGACGAAATAACCTTGAATTTGAAGTTCACCAGCGCGTTTAGTTGCTCGGGAATCTTCCTTGAGGCTTGTTCAAGAGCGACTAAATGTGCTGGTGAATTTCAAATTCAAAGCCATTTCATCTAGGTGTACAAAGTGACGTTATATTTAACTGGAATTATTCAATTATCTTGTAATATAATTTGCATTAGTCTCAATTTTCCACTTAAAATTAATTCTTTTCGAGGTAATTATGGACTGTTATTAATTATATTTAGCGAGTGTCAAAAATTCCGCCACTGTCGCACTCGAAGCATAGGACCATTCAGTCTGAGTAATAGGGGCAGCCATCCCCACCGGCAACATGCCTGCCAATGACACCCGCTGGAACTTGAGTACCTACGTTAGTCGCAGTGATTCGTAGCAGTGTTAAATTGTATGTGCATGTGGTGATGACGGTGGTGGGGTAAACGACGATAATAGACAAAATACTATAATGTATTTGTGTCAAATATGAGACCCGAATTACTCGTTAACAGATCATCATATGTTATTTGATACCAGAGAATTCGTGCTGGATACTTTACCCAAAACCGATGAGGTGTGCAACTGCTTAATACATTAATTTTATAACCGTAATCAGTTGCAAATGCTCTGTCTTATCTCCTCTTTATAATTTTAGTATCGTTCAGTCGTCTCAATTATGTACAATATTTGAATGTTCCACCCAATAAAAATACAGGAATTTAAAAACTTTTAAATGACTATAAAAATATAATTATATAATACAAAACATACGAATGAGGTCCTTTTTCTATTCTGCGGATTGACCTTCAACGATTTCTCAGATATGCGGAGCCTGACTCATGGAAGGGAGAGAATCGACGCTACGTACCGACTTCCTGGGGTCAACTGTCAACCTCGGATTTGTGACAGTTGCGGTCCTTGTTGCCTCCTACCCCATAAATTACAGGATAAATATGTGCGGGGACAAAATACAACCGTTTGATAAGTGATTATTGGTCTTTTGAAAATTGAAAAATGTTCGCTATGAAGCAAAAGCGTTTAAATGACTATTTTAGTTCAAATCCGGATTGAATGATTTTTAATTTCCCTGTTCAGCTTACATTTCATGTTACGCCAGTGTCAGAAGCAGTTCAGAAGTGACACTTCAGCGATCGACGATCAATGTTCACCTGCGCCATTACAAGACACCATCACATCATCACACACTCTTAATTATTTTTCTACAAATATGTCAAACTGCATTGCATCTTCTTGCTTCTGTTCAGTGAGGTGAAACGAGGAGAGAAGAAGTGTAATTTACGGTCTGAATCTTTCGTTTTTGCGTTTGGATCGTTTGATATTAGGTACTATTTTGTCTGTTGAGGTTATACAATGGTACCGTCAAATATTTTAGTTGAGTATTTGGTGTAGTGTCCTAAACATTTAAGTATCCTTTAGGGCAATATTTTATGTAATTCATAATACATACTTCAGAGCGGAAACACCATTACTCCAACTTCAGTAATTGATGTTATTGTTTAAAAGAATTATGTTTATGTGTTACTATTTCTGACGTAAAAGTTGGGCGAATCATTGTTTTCGAAAAATCCTTTTTCAAAAATAAACAGTATTTTACATGTTTACCTAATTCTCATTATAATTGTTATCATATTGTCATTTCGTTCATAAACGCAGCCATGGGCACCTACTCTAAATACTCCACCGCGTGAGCCAAAAGCGTCACATCTAAATATATATATCCGCTTTCCTTTGTCGATAACGTTACCACTACAACCATGAAAACCACACGTGGTAATACCTGCTCCCCACCATCACGTAATCAACTTAAGCAACAATCATAATCCCGAAAATACGACAATAACTAAAACAACTAATACAACCATCATATTATCTGTTAAAAATATATAAAATAATTCATCATCTAACCAAGCATCTTCGTAGAAAAAAATAAATCTTCTCCTATGATCACAATCAGCACAACTACCGAAACCAGAACTACCACTTACTTTGGCACCGAAACAAATCGAAACAAAACAAACCCACAACACAATCCATTGGGACAACCGTTACCAAAACAGCCAGCAATTACCACTACCCAAACAATCACAATGACTATTGATACCAAAATATTCAGAGACTATCACCAACCACACCACGAAAAACATCACCATCACGTATTCTACAACCACTACCATCATTTTCCATACAACCTCATCTATGGTCCCCACGTTCATCATCATAATCAATAGAACCGCATCTACCACTATCGCCACCGCCTCCACCTGCTTGAAAACCAAAACAACCAGCAGAAATTCCAGAACAACCACCATTATACCACCACCAAAACCCTCTATCACCACCACCTTCACCCCTCAAAATCACCACCGACAAAAAACCAACCTACCTATTTAGCAACCACAACTAACATTAGCACCCATTCCTCTACCGATTCCACCGCCAAACGCAATCCGAGAGAAGCTTGCTCTGTGTTGCTGGCTCGAGGCCAGGCCGCGCGTACCGTCATGTCCCCGCCCCTTCCGGTGCCGCGGTGTCCGCCGCTGCCGTGGTCGCGCGTTCGGCCGCCGATAGCGCGATCCCCCGTGAGTTATTCCGCGACTTGCAATAAATCAGCGGCGGCTGCGGCGATGGAGGCGCGGGCGAGGCGGTGAGGCGGGCGCGGCGCCGGCCGAATGCAGTGTCCGGCGGGGTCGAGGCGAGAATGGACGGGGCGGGTTGGACGGGGCGGGGTTGGACGGGGCGGGGTTGGACGGGGCGGGGTTGGACGGGGCGGGGTTGGACGGGGCGGGTTGGACGGGGCGGGGTTGGACGGGGCGGGGTTGGACGGGGCGGGGCGGGGTTGGACGGGGCCGGGCGGCGGCGGCAGGAGCGGGGCCGTCCGAATGCAGTGCCGGGGACGAGGTGGGATGGGACGGTGACGGGACGGGAAGGGGCGGGGCGGGGCAGGGCGGGACGGGGTGGATGGCGGGGCGGGGAGGAGAGTGGGGGAAGGGACGGGGCGGGGCGGGAGCACTGCCGAGGGCGTTGGAGGCGGAGGGGGGGGTGAATCGAGCGGGTTTTATTTCGGATTTTCTCTCCGTGTCGTTTTGGGTTGTTCAAGCAAGCACACATACTGCTCGTGCTAGTATGCGTTGAAAAACTGTACGAAATTTGCAAGAATGGATTGTAAATAATAATAATACATTTGAAAGGAAATGGGATATATCTAGAAATGGGTTGTTCATTCATGATCATGTGAAATGCGTGATAGTGGCTATTCTATCTAGCGGTAATCCAGGAAATCTTAAAGAAAACATTTTATTGCCACGTTATTTGCTGTTATTTGTTTGTACTTTTACTCTTTCTTGACATATTTGTGTACCTCAGATTTGAAAGGTAAAGTTGATATTAACGAACATATTGATGTTTGTAATACTGAATTTCGTATTGGACACTGACGCATGGAACTAATTCCTTCCCCCCCTCCTCGAGGTACCGAGCCACTTCATGCATTTACTGTGTCAACTTCCAAGGCGCTTAAAGCAAACGTCATGAGTCATGACTATTGTAAATTAATGGGTTATTTTATTGTTATTTATCTTTTTACTACCAAGTATTGAAAAGACAAAAAAAATTCCGACATTTTGCTTTTCAATAGCAAATGTTCAAATGCATTAAGGACCAATAGTGGAACGAAGAAATTGGAGGTATCAAGTCATTGGTACGATCGAATGGATGTCACCAAGACCTTAATTAATTGCTATTCCTACTCTATGTTTGTAATGTTAATTCTATGTAATGTGTATTACGTGTATCTAAATGGTAAATGATCACTGTATTATGAAAGGCGATCGCTCGCATCCAGGACTTGCGACTTGTAGTGTCAGGGCTCGATGTTGTTGGAGGCGAATTTCAAAAGAATTAGAAAGATAGCACTCGTAAATTTCATTCACAGAATATCATCATCACAATCAATCAATGGTTATATTATTAAAGTGATAAGTTGTTAATATATAAATTCAGCTTTTGTCCGAATGTGGCTAAGTCGTGAATTTACCCGCAATACACAATATGTAGGTAAAGAAACAAATTAGTGGATACTAAATGAACATACCAATAAACATGTACATCAGTAAATCAACGAAGAAACATGCAGAATATTTCAGATAACAATAAATGTAGGGTCCTTCTCTATCCCCTGATTTGACGTATTAAGGGATCATTGCAGCCTGAAAGCCGCCCGCTCTTATCCAAACTTGCTCCCCCGGCAGCGCCTAATACCTCCCGGGAGGTCTCCGCGACGGCAGCGCGGCGCGGCGCGGGGTGGGGCGGTGGCGCTGATCCGCGGCGTCTGGACCGAGGGCGTGTGCGCGTGCGCGGCACGTGCTCGGCGCCCTGCGGGGGCCACGCGCCCTGCGCAAAGGCGGCGGGCGCTCGCGCCCTCGCCCCGCGTTCGTCACGGCCCCGCCCGCCCGTCGCCCAGGGGAAGGCCGCAGCAGACAGCGGAGCGTTGAGAATTGGGCCGAGAATACGCTGGGGGTGGATGATACACAATCGCTCCCGATTTGAGATATGGAATTATAATCCTCGCCTTGATGTTGCTCTTTGAGCTTTATCCGCGTTTGCCAATCAGAGCGATCGGCCTCCGAGCTATTTCTGGGTGTTCCGAGGAATTTGGGACAGTCACCACTATTTTCCAATAGATGTGTCAGCTGGGTGACAGAGAGAGGCCTAAGAGCCGTAATATCACTGCGTATCCAAATCATGTCCCAGTCAGACCTGGGAATTGTATACTTTGCCAAAGATGTGTCATCTAGTAGATTGAGACAGGCTGAGAAGACGTCGGAGCGTTGAGAATCGGGCCAAGAAAACGCTGGGTCGGATGATGCACAATCGTCCCCCGGTTTGCGATATGAAATCAACCACCACCTTAATGTTGTTTTTTTTTGTTTTTTAAAACTTTATTCGCCTTTGCCAGTTAGAGCGATTTGATGCGTTGTTGCCTACGAGTTACACATTTCTGGGTATCCAGGATCATGTTAAGATCAGACCTGTGGAATTGTGTCAGTCAACACCATTTCGCGACTGATGTGTCAGTTGTTCGATTGAGAAAGGCTGAGAAGATGGTGGAGAGATGCGGAGAGCGAGAATACGCTGGAGTGAATCCTGCACAATCGCCCCAAAGTTTGCGATATGAAATTATAACCCACACCTTCATATTTCTCTTTGATCTTTACCTGTCTTTGCCAATCAGCGATCTGATGCGTAGTGTTTTACTATTCATGGGTATCCAGGATCATTTTCCTGTAGGGTATGTGGAATTTGTGGCGGTTAACACTGTTTTACTGCAGATGTGACAACATGCAGTTGAGAGAGGCTGAGAAGTCGGCAGAGCGTTGAGAATCGGGGCGGAAATACTCTGGGGTTGATGACACAGAATCGCTCCCCGGTTTCCGATATGAAATTATAATCCGCGCCTTAATGTTTCTCTTTGACCTTTATCCATTATGTGAATCAGAGCAATTTGAAGCTTAGCATCCTACCATTTCTGGGTATCCAGAATCCTATCCCTGTAGGACCTGCGGAATTTGTGGAGGTCAAAAGCATTTTACTCCAAATGTGACAACACGGAGGAGGACGAGGGTAAGAAGACGGCGGAGCGTTGAGAATCTGGGCGAGAATACGAGGGGTGATCGAAAAGTTTCTAGCCCAACAATGAAAGCATGACAGACATTTAATAATACTAATTTATTTAAAATAATAACCATGTACGCTTATACACTTGCGGGCAGGTTCATACATCTTGTGGTTAGGCGGAAGAGCAAGTCCTATGGACTGAGCCTCGCCATTAATAAATACATTATAATAATAATAATAATAATTATTATTATTATTATTATGATTATTATCTTTCGCAAACCATTCAAATAAAATGTTTTGGGTTTTCAGTTCAAACAGGAATTCATAGCGTCAATGAGACACAATCACCGTATCACACAATTTGTGATATGAAATTATCATTGTCTTAATGTGTGTGAGCTTTATTCGTTTTCTGACGAGCAAAGCGATCTGAAGTGTTGTGCTTTCCATAGATGAATACCCAGTATATGTCCGAGCCACTTCCGTGGAAGTGTGTTTCGCGGCGGGTATATCAAATGAGAGATTGGGAGAGGCTGAGAATACGTCGGAGGGTTGGGATTCGGGACGAGAAAACTCTGGAGTAAATGATATCCAATCGCCTCGAGGTTCGCAATATAAAATTTCAATTCGTACCTTAAAGTTTCTATTTGAGCTTGATTCGCCTTACGGCGAGCAATGCAATCTGAAGGGTAATGGTCAAACTGCTTCCCAAATCTGGATATCACAACCATGCCTAAGCGAATCATGTGGAATGTTTCGAAACAATACTATTTAGCGGCAGATGTGGTTGACCGGGTGACTGAGAAAGACTCTGAAGACGATAGAGCGTTTCAAATCGAGGCGAGAATGCTCTGGGATGATTGAGACACATTCGCCTCAAGACTGGTCTTGTAAAATTGTAATCTGAGCATCAATGTTTCTGTTTGAGCATCGTCAGTGTTGGGGAGGAGCAAGACGGTCTGTGGAAGAACAAGGAATGCGCTAGTATGCACGTTCTTAGCGATAGCATACAAATAGATAGGTAGGATCACACGTTTGCCATATGTGTGGAATTTGTGGTAAAGGAATTGTTGTGCAACAGATTTCCGTAAGGAATTGCCTCAAAATAGACCAAGTTCAAAGGCAAGCAGAGGGGACAGGCAACAGATCGTCGATTGTTAGGGAGGAAGTACACTCAGGAAAAAAGACCCAAGGTTTACGAAATCATAATCTGTGACTTGATGTTTTTTCTTTGAGCTTTATTCGTCTTTGGGGAAGAGGTTGATCTGATGAGTAGTGGCCAGCGTACTATTTATTTCTGGATCTTCTACGAGTGAGATCCGTAGAATTTAGTGTCAGTCGACACTATTTCGTAGTAGATGTCAGCCAGGCGACTGAGAGAGACTGAGAATATGGTGGAGCGTTGGGAATCGGAACGAAAATAAGATGGGTTGAATGATACAAATCGCCCCAAGGTTTAAGACATTAAATTATAATACTAAGGGCTTAATGAATCAATTTGAGCTTTATTCGGCATGGTGCGAGGGGAAGGTCGATTTATAGTGTAGCGGGTCTATGTATTAACATGAAAATTTTAAGTATCCCTTGATCACATCCTTTCCATCCATGTGTAATATGTCGAAGGTAACTGTTTTAAAAATATTTATCGAAGAATGTGCTCTAGCCATTGCAACAGATCAGTAATGAAATTCATGGCTCATTGGCTCCTGTGGAAGTTGTGAGGGAAAATGTTTGTGGCAGATTTTTCTGAGAGTAACTCGAGATCAGTGGCTGCAGCAAACAGAAGAGGGTTGAGCATGGTAAGAATATGCTCAACATGGATTATACATAACTGCCAAGAGTTCACCGATATGAAGTTATAAGTAAAACCTTATTTCCTGTTTAAAGTTATTCGTCTTGGGATGCGGTTGCAATCTGTAGCTTATACACCAATGCAGTAGATGCGAATTCTGAGTAATCCAAATCATGATCTAATCCGTCTCGTGAAATTCGTGCAAAGCGGAAGGACCTATGGCACGTGTTGATGACAGCATGTGACTGACGATGCTAAGGCAGCTGTTTACTGTCATTCTGCGTTTCTCTTCTGCGTCATACAGCATTTCTATTCTCTCTATTCTCACACTTATTACTCAGGTCATCAGTTTTTCGATAATCATCAATTTACCTCACGTATTTTAAATTTAAAATTGTATTGACCATGTCGTTTTGATCAATATTGGTAAAAAATATAAATTTCAATTGCTAACACTTCGTATCTTTTAATCAGGTATAGTCGCTAAAAATAAGCCCTATGGAATACATCATTCATCTTTAAGACTATTTCTGTAAATATAACTGCTGTGCGTTTCCACTAAAACTAACAAGATAGGAAGATCGTAATGGAGAGTCACAAATCAGAGCGGCAATAAACTGACGGAAGATTAAAGAGGGTTTCCCAAAATGAAATTGCAACTTCAGAATATACTACGATTTAATTTTACGTTATATTTTATAACATTTCTCGAAATTTACACGGAAGATTTTATTACTCACATTTTCTGCGCGTAAATCTCCTTGCAAAGAGAAAATTTTGTGTGTTCACTTGAACAGAAAGTTAGGTACTGCATACATAACTTGGAGGCAAGAATTAGCAAAGACCTACCAGATAGTCAGTCGCCTCGCTCGTCAAAAGGAATCAACAACGCTTCGGCCGCGAACAGCCGAGCGCTCGCAGGGCGGCGGCGGTGGTGGTAGGGCGGGTGGACGTCGATAAATCAGGGGCGAACGACTCCCTTCCTCCCCGCGCCCTCGCGCCCTCCGCCCTGCGCCCTCGGCCGCCGCCGGCGACGCCTGCAGCTCCGCAATTTGCCGCCAGCGCGTCCCGGCGGGCCCGTTAGTTTTGGTTGCGCCGCGGCGCGACAGATGGCTGGCTGGCTGCGCCGCACCGCGTCGCGCCGCGCCGCGCCGCGCCGGCGAGCGGGCGAGCGGGCGGACGGGCGGCGGTGGCGGACGGCACGTGACCCGCGGCTAATGAGCCTCGGCTCGCGTCATTTCCGCTCCGGTAGTCAGCGCCGCCGCCGCCGCCGTCCAGCGCCGGCGAGCGCGGCGGCCGGCGGCCGCGCGAGCTGGCGGACGAGAGGGCGAGTGAGAAGAAGAGGGACGGAGCGATGCGGCGGGGTGCGAGGGTAAATAAAAAGATTGGCACGCCAGCGAGCAAGAGGGAGGGAGAGAGAGAGAGAGAGAGAGAGGAACAAATTGGTGGGTGGGGGATTGGTGGATTAGTGAAAGCTTGGGTGGTGGTTGTTTGGTGGGTGGATGGGTGAGTGGATGGTTGGGTAGATGGATGGGTGGATGGGTGGGTAGATGGATGGATGGGTGGATTGGTGGGTGGATGGGTAGGTGGGTAGATGGGTTGTGAATAGATGGGTGGGTGGATGGAAGGGTGTGTGGATGGAAGGGTGAGTGGATGGGTGGATTGATGGATGGATGGCGGGTGGCTGCTGGCAAGCCAGCAAGTAAGAGACAGGGACTAATTAGTAGGTGTGGGATTGATAGATTGGTGAAAGCGTGAGTTTAGGGGATAGGCGTTTTGGTGAGTGACTGGGCGGATGGATGGATGGATTATTGGATGGACGAATGGATATGCGAATCATTGAATTGGTGTGTGAGTGGGTAGTTGGGTGGGTCGATGGGTGGGTGGTTGAGAGGGTAGGTGGTGGGTGGATGAATGGGAATTTGAGTTAGTTGGTTGGCTATTTTGTTTGATAACCGAGTTAGATAATGGGTGCATGTAATAGTGAGTTAATGCATACGTGAATGGATGGTTTGATATACTAAACTTGTTTAAAGGCAAGTGGGTAAATGAAGAGAAGGTAAGGTAATATAAGATGAAGGCGAGTAGGCAACCTGGTGGAACAACTTGGCTATATGGAGTGAGATGGTAAACATTCGAAGATTCGGTCACGGTCAATGAAGTGATAATCTCAGAGGGAAATAAGAAAAATAAACGATAGAACGGACTGGCTGCGAATGGAGGGATCTGTACTGCTCGTTATAAGGTTTCTTTAATTACTTACGGTATTAAAATGTTTTTCGGAAACCTATCTCGAGAGGAAAGCATCTACAGAGTATTAGGTCCGGTGACCCGGGATGACAAGTAGATGAACGGATGGGTGCACGGATGGTCTGTAAATGCAATCAGGAAGGAAGGTTGGAGAGGACAAAATAAGAGCAATGATATTCAGAAAGGCGGGAGTGAGGGTTCAGCGAGCAAGTGGCTTCGTGGACAGTGCCATGGATATGCCAGACAGGCTGAAAGATAATGCTTTGTTGGAAAACAATAAATGACAAAATATGCAAGAATTAGAGATGGAACCATTAACAGAAATGGAAACTTATTACAATGTAAGACGGAGCATAAGGCGTAAGGCCTCACGAAGGTTCTGAATTACGCAAACTTTATGGAAAAAAAGGAAAGCTGGTCAACCGAGGGCGAGGTGGTAAAGCCAGAACAGACAAACACACCTAATCATGGAAAGACAGAAGGAGAATAAGAATGAGAGGAATGTGTGTTGTGATTAAATTGAAAAGCAATGCAAATCTGCGTG
Organism: Acheta domesticus; assembly: GCA_031308135.1. Taxonomy (NCBI): domain Eukaryota; kingdom Metazoa; phylum Arthropoda; class Insecta; order Orthoptera; family Gryllidae; genus Acheta; species Acheta domesticus. The sequence goes on from JAHLJT010009419.1 coordinate 49,606,527, forward strand.
AAATTTCACGTTGCTTGGGTTTCACTTTCAAACAGGGAGAAGGGATGAAATGCTATTTAAACAGGGGCTATTATTTTACAACGTGATACAAAAGAGAGAGGGATTGAATGATGCTAAATTTGGGAATGTATTTTTTAAATGGCTACTATTTCACATTGCATATCATTGAACTACGGATGTAATTGAGTTTTGACATTTCCATTTTTCTAAAACTAAAGAAATTTTGAAAACATGTAAAAATGTATTTTAGCATTTGATGCAAGAGATTTGTGATATCAGATAATGTGGGATCCACTCTGCAAAAGTTTGTTCAAAAAATTATGTTCACAAAATTTTGCCACCGATGTCGAAGATCCATCAGCGATTCGCCTACTTCACATCACCATCATAATCAGAAATGTACTTCAATTCAATACTCCTTCACGCATATAGACACAAACGCACAGTGCTCTTTCCCATTGCATTCTCAAACACTGGTCGGCAACTATCAAATATCTAATGCGCGTCTCTCTTGTAAAAACCTAACTTTATTACACCAAGTACTTGAAACTTACTAACTTACGTTGGACCGAATAGAGGTATGGAGTGCGTGTAAATCTAAAAGATATTCATGATAGGGGTCTGCTCGATCATCTGTTAGCGGAGACATCTGTAGCATCCAAGAAACTCTAGCTTGTAAAACCGCATTTTGCTATATATAGAGTTGAACTAGAAAATTATTAGCAGTTGCATGAAAAACTTTGGAAAAATAACTTTAAATAAATGAATTTACAATACATTTTATTTATTTCGTTACCAGGAAAAGTCTCTGGCTCCAATCCAGTTCTATTTAATTCTCCGCTGAGGTTCGTTCACACACGATGCCATCGATGTTGAAGATCGAACAGCGAGTCGCCTTGCCCACCACCTCGCTACTCTACGTCATTACATGTTCAACTAGTTGTCGGCTAATTAACACACTTCTCTGACTAAGCATTCACTTGAACTTTACCTTTTTGGGGGATTACGCTAATCTCCACACAAAAAGTGGGAAAAAATAAATCAGGGAGGAGAGAGATCTGGAGCGGATTCACATTCGTCTTCCAACAAATTTTAGAGAGTAAAATGTGAGGCGGGATTTCGTTACAATGGATATTTCAGGTTGTCGTTTTTTACATTATTATTATTATTATTAGCGTATGGACTATTAGCGTATGGGCGGCTGACCATGCAACACATGTCTCTCTTCCGAGGCCCAGTCGTATCAACCTTTTGGATGAATCCCTTGGTTTAGACAAGATTGTTAGCCTTCAATAATCAATTAGGAGATGATATGATGATATTATTATTACTGAATAGGGAGGTGATGATGAGGGGTGAAAGGACTAGGATGATGGTGTGAGGTGTTAGATTTGGTAGTGGGAGGTGGGAGGAGTTCCATTGTGTGGGGCATTTGGAACCATCCCAGCGTTCGCCTTATGACCAAGGAAAACCACGAAAACCCCCCGTCAGGATGGCCGGCCCGCGGATCGGACCCGGATCTCCCGATTTCGAATCCAGCGCGCTACGCACTAAGCCACTTCGGTTGTTTTTATACTATTATTATTATTATTATTATTATTATTATTATAATTATCGTCATCATCATCACAATTTAGCTACACAAAAGACCTTAATAAAATTGAAATCGTATGATTGTTTTCAACACATCATTTTCTTGTTTTCGTATTTAGAATATTTTGGCTCCGATTACAGCTTGCGAATTGTCTCCAGAAGACAGAACCAAACTAGCTTCTTACCATTCTCCTCAGATGTTCACATATGAATGACTTATTTCAGAGACAACATAAGTCACAGACAAGAAACTTTTCAATACGGACATAAAACCTTCAAAGGCGGCTATTTTTGTCAGAAACATTGTGTCAGTTTTTTTAGAAGTGGTTTTCCGCCTATTATACAGAATTATTATATCATTTAACAAGTTAAATTCTATTTTTAATTTTACTAACAAACATGGTTGACGTATGTTGTTTCTGAAATAAACCATACTGTGAAAAAAGTATTGTCATTCATTAATTCTTCTTAATTTGAATGAATGTGAATGATATATATTTGAATGAACACCTTCATTACAAGAAATTGTTACATTTAACTAATTATTTCCGTAAGTAATGATTCACGCACTGCCTAGTTTCGTAAGACTGTACAGAACTTCTTTCTCATAGGCGATATACCATTAACTTTCCATTAACATTTGATGTCATCAACCTATTTTTACATTGTCGCACTTACTTCCTAAGAAGAGAAAGTTATGCGCTGGAAAACGGTGAATTTTCGGTAGAAAAATTGTTATTGACGGGCCCTGGTAACGCAAAAGCTCATAAATCCTGCACCTATAAATATTAAACTACTTCTTCTAACATGTGGTAGCTAGAATCCATGTTTTGAGGGGCCTTGACACCAATTGATGGCAAAACGTCTGTCTGTCTGTGGTCAACGCTAGCGCCTAACCCTTCAGCCGATTTTCTCCAAGTTGATATTCCTTGATTAATCTAAACTAACTGGACGTTTTGCGAGTTTCAATCGGATATTTTGATTTTGAGGGTACTTTACATGAAGGGTCAAAAACATGAAAACGGAGTGACATGACTCTCCATACTGTGTGATTTTTACTTTGACTTCCACAGCTATATGAACACATTTCGAAGTTTTCGAAGTTAGACATTAAGGTACTTAGAAATTACATAGTTAATTTCGCCATCTCACTACGCTCTTTATTTCTTCATGATATACGAACAATGTCGCAGAGTCATCCTTCAGTTAATCGACGCAAGTTTTGGAATTATTGTCGGAAGGTTCAAATTTTGCGTCAATGCACACTGCAACTACACCGTTTTGTAAACTTCTGTAGTTCATTTACCGTTGAAATTGATTTTCTATAACTCGGGAACAAACATTTTTCAAATGTTTTTATTTTTCTAAAATAATTATTTTCTAAATTCATTTTTTTCGTTTTTTTGGGGGGGGGGCTGAAGAAAATGTGCGCAGATAAATTTCTTTCCCCACACGTCATATACAGTATTTACTGTTTATTGACAATAAATAAATAAAACTTGAAATCGATCAGGTGTTTGAACTCCAAAGAGAATCCGCTTCTCACGCCTTAATGCAGAAAGAACACAAGTCACTGACTTACGTTGTATTTGCATTAACTCCCATTTACTTTCTCTTCCAAAACTACCTCTAGAATTGCTTGACATACGTTATATCTATCTGAAACGTTGCATATACATACAGAGGATATAAATGCAATTAAATGTCAACATGGCAAAAAAAAACCTGACTTATGTTGTTTCTGAAATAAACCATTCATATGGTGCCACCGATGTCCAAGATCGATCAGCGATTTGTCTTGTCCTTACGTAGGCAACAGACATACCGCACATCCGCTCACACCACACAAAAACCACACTCAGGCACCCTCCCTACACCTCCCTACACCTCCCTACACTCAGTACACCCTACATCACACGTACACTACGACCCCTCATGTACATGCCACCCTACCACAAACGTACCCTCCACCCCACACGTACACTCCCATCCCACATGTACACTGTGACACATGTACACCCCATTCTACCACACACGTACACTTCACACCGCCCAAAGAAACCACACACCTACAAGAAACACATACACAACAAACACAGTACACCAAACACACACACACACACACACACACACCACGACATATATAGCAATCACCACCACTCGACTCAGGAGCAGCTGGCGTCTAATATCTAATGGCTCGCTGCATTAAGCCTATTCATCCCCCGGGCAGCGGCAGCAGCCGTCGCGCCGCCCTGCGGGCAGATGCGGCGGCGCCGCCGTTCACCCTGTCGAGTAGTTGAAAACGTTTTCAGCTCATTAATCGTCCATAATGCTGTATTTACAGTCTTATTCATTCGGCGCGCGCGCCCGGAAGGTATAAATATTAGTTCGGGCAGCGGCCGCCAGGGGCGCGCCGGGCGAGGTACGTGCCGCCTGAATGGGCGCGCGTGACCCAGCAGCTTCTTCACACGCGCGTGTATTAAGACGGACGCATACCGCCGGCCCGCGGCGGTCAAAAGCGTCGCACGGTGGTTTGAAGGACGTACAAGGCGGTCAAAATTCAATTTTCCGTTGGGTTTGCTGGTTAAGGCATTTCTGAAAAGAAAAATGTCTGTGGGTTCATGTTCTACGCTGCCTGTTCAGTTTTTGTCCGTTATTGCGCAGAGAGCAGACAAACAGGGAATTTATGTAAGGGATCAAGGCATAATCCAGCGCATATCAATTCCACTGCTGGTACTCGGTTCCGATCCCCGAACCCATGTGGAATTTGTAATGGACAAAGTAAGCTCCTGGCAGGTTTCCCCTGTCTCTAATTTCACCGTTTCTTCATAATTTATTTCATTATTAGTATTGGCATCTTATACTCAAAAGGTCATCATCCAAGGGCCTTAATGATCTCGAAAGTCGGAAGGCTTCTAACCCAAAATAATATATTTTAAAGATGATGTGAGGTTCACGAGTTTGGGTCAACTTGGTAATAAGGCGTCTTACATTGCCGACGTTTCGGTCGTATATTTGACCTTCATCAGGGCTACATAAAATACAATACATACATATAAATACAAAATACATATCGTGCTCATATAAAAAACAAACTAAACATTGGTTTTACAATTCACCTGACACGTTTTTTTTGTTTGTTTTTTTACAAGAAACATTGGTTATATTTATGAATATATGTGTGTGTGTGTATATATATATATGAAATATAACCTATGTTTCTTGTAAAAAAAAACAAAAATAAACGTGTCAGGTTTACTACCTTATTACCAAGTTGACCCAAACTCATGAACCTCACATCATTATTACTACGGGTCAAGAATCATCGAACATTATAATTTTAAAGAAATAACATATTTTGGTCCGTTCTATTGCAATCCGGACCACAGTGAGTCATTGCCACCAGCTCCGCGGAGGTCTACTTCAAAAGAGGGCCGTACATCGCCTCTTCTTCCTGCTCTTGGATGGAGTCGTTAGAATTTAAATGACGGTGATAAAGAATCGGAGCCATTAGAAGGGTACTTACAATGCTTAAACTTCCTCAGGCGGGGCAAGAAATAAAAAAATAAAAATATATTCGGGCAGCTGAGTAGTTTTTCTCGTGCATGTGTGGTAGAAAGAATTTACGGTTGTCATGTCCTGTAATTTAAATTGTGAAAAGTAACAAAAAGCAATCGATTGCTATATGAAGCACTAGTTATTCTTAAGATATCATATTATCACAGACCTGTACGATAGTCGCGATGACCTCATTGAAGTGCGTTGTTCCTTAATGTAAATGTTATTTACGGTACGTAAATAACATATGAGTTGACATTCTTAATATTTTAAGATTATTATTTATTTTTTTTTGCTCACGTATAGGCCAACTTGGTCCACGCGTACATGGATACTGCCTTTTTCCGGGGTTTAGAAACATTATCTCGGAGGCAGGACATAAACCATTCTTAAGGGGGTTCAGCATTTTAGCTGAATCCCATTTTTATCTCCCAGGGCTGTTAGCCCTGGGGGTATGGAAGATGAAATGATGATGATAGTGAGGGGTGAAAGGACGGCACACACATATAGACATACACAAATACACCCATGTCCGAGGCAGGACTCGAACACGCGACCCTGCGGTCCGAGTTCGCCACGACACTGATTCCTTAGCGACCTCGACCACGGGGCCGATTATTATTATTATTATTATTATTATTATTATTATTATTATTATTATCATCATCATCATCATCATCATCAATTTAGAGTGGCATAAGTCCCGGTGCAGAAGGTTCAAATAGGACTCGATTGACTAAAGTGAAATCTGCAGAGGCATATTATGTAGTTTTGTTGCCACAAGTAGCTAAGTAGTATCTGTCAAAGCAGTCCCTTCTTTGATGAATCTTTCTATATAAATGAAACAGCAAACGCGCTGTGGATACCGTCTCCCTCAACCTCTGATCCTTCTGTACTCGTACATTTTTTGTTAATGATGTTTCTTGAAATGTTTTCCCATATTAAATTACAATAGTAACAAAGAATAACATTAAAATATATTCTGGAGTGGAGTACAGATTTTTATTACCATGAGATACCTTCAGAATTCTTGGGACAGCACTTTCTTCATTGGTTGTAGGCGGGGAAACCTTTTTCGGACCCCTGATTTCGGGGTCCCTGGTGCGTGCACAGGTTGTACCAGACTACCTCTGTCTGTCTGTACTGGAACAACACCCTCTGACGGGCGAAGGCATATCAGTGGCGTCCAGGCTTTGCGGACATAGGTTAAGGGGTGTGGTTAGCACATAGATATACCTACGCCGTATTCTGGTCTTGTGAGTGAGTTTTCTCATCGTAATACGGCAACAGATGCTGCAACATTTCAAGAAGAGCGCACACTGTAATCTGCCCCAACCGGGGTCGCGTCATGGAAAGAGAACACGCTAATCAATGAACTACCAATGGGGACGCAAGCTATCTGTACCCCAGATAATTATTGTTACCATAATGTTGGTCAGTCAATCAATTCTTACGACATCACATCTTAAATTTTCCTATCGAACTTTTATTAGTTGTGCTGTCAAAAAAATACAAGGTTAAAACCCCTTTTATTATTTAAATCATACCACACTTCATGCGAATCCAGATAGACTCTTTCAGGATTTGTATCTATTGTTAATTGTATTGTTAAGGATTACACACTGAATCGCGAATAAAGAATCGCGAACGAGAAGGGTTTTTAAAATCGCGAATAATCAGTGCTTGTAATAGTTAGATACTTTACGGATCACAAACCCTCATTAAAATTTCGAGTCTCAAATTTCGCGATCATGGCTACTTTTGAAACTGTTCCCAAGGCAACAAATTGAGAAATTTGTTATACACTACTTAAATTATTCATAATTGCTAACACATGTCTGGGAATTTAATGAAGAAATAAGTAGCGATTTATGTCAGTGGCTTCTAATTTCAGTTACCATGCAACTTTAGTAGATATACACTTTAATACGAACCACGAAATATAATCTTCAGCAAATAAATTCCAAGATATTATTACACTACGAATCTCAAACATTAACGCTTCGCGATGATATCAAATCGTTCGATTCTCGGAAATAAAAATGCTTGAAAAAAACCAGCAAATATTGCTTAACTTAAATATGTTCTGATTCCCAAGTATTCCTCATGTGTTCCCACAGTTTTTAAAATCTGTCTCTCAGTTATTTTGTTCTGGTACGTCTCCAAGGGCAAGGTTATCAACAAGACCAGCGAAAATAATTCGCATTCCAGCAAATGGGTTTCTGGGACGCTAAGAAATGTTACGCGCAAAATATGCTTAATAGCTGATGAACGTACTAAACGACTGCTGGGGCCCTTGCTTCAGAAGACCGCATCGCTGTCCCTCGCTAGATTATTGCTGAGCTTTCCGACACCGTCACTGTCCCCGCAATCGACCCTACCACTATCCTCGTCACCGTCCCCGCCACTGTCATAGCCAACGTCCCCGCCACCTGCCACCGTCCCCGCTACCGTTTCAGCCACATGCACTACTCTACCACACATGCCGGAGACTGATACGGAACGTAGAGGTTGTAACGGCTAGGGCGGTGCCCCGCTGGTGGGAGATATCTCATTGGGGAAACACTGCTAGCCGGCGGAAAGGACGGCGTCGGATCTCACCATCCAGCAGAGGAAAATCACCGCCACCGCCCGAGTAAAATCATGCACCACACTTACGGGACTAACGACCTTAGCAGTTGATGCGCCTGGAATCACTAATCAATCAATCAAGCGCCACCCTTGCCATTACTGCCCCTCCTAAATGTCACTGTCCCCGGCAGCATCACCACCATTCCTAGTGTTTTTTACGGCCCCTGCCTTATCTTCCCTCATCATCACGACCACCCCTGCCGCAATTGCCCATTCAACATTACACCGCCAATAGCATCGCCTTTCTCAGCTATATGCACTACTACTTCCGCCGCTGAAAACGCGGCAATAGTTGCTGATGCACTGGTAGCGACCACACGCAGCCGCTCCCACACTCACAACGAACCTCACAACCTCCTCCCGAGCAACTTGGGTCATTTCTCGTAGACAGAAACGCTCGACTCATTTCTCCGCCGGTGAGTACATTCCCGCAACATGGAGAAGCTTATCAGATCGAAATTGTAACGAGCAAAAACGCCAAATGAATACCTCAGAGGCGCATGAGCTCGCACATTTTGCATTTAGAAATTTCATGAGTGGAATGAACTTCATATCATTTCCAGCTTTCATTAATGAGGGTTTTGGTTGCCTATCGTTATAATCAAATTTCATTGAGAATTATTTTATTAAAAAATATTAGAAACTTAATTAGAATTATATTGTATACATGTTTGGTACACAATGGAAGAGTTACTTTAGCAATTGAAGAGAGAAAAGTAAACATTGAGAGGAAAAAATAAATTTTAGTCTATGTGATCTTTTCTCCACGCCGATTTGCGATTGTGTTGTCATGACAAACTCGTCAGAAAATTCAATAAATAATGTCTCTTAGATGTTTATTTTTGGTTTACATTTTTTTTTCATACAACTCGACAATGATAATCCTAGAAAGAAAACTGTCTGGCAATAAATGTGCATCGTTTACTCTCGCATATTAAACTAGTGGTGCTACAACAGCACTTACTTTCCCGCATTAGAGGAAACAGCTAAGTAGTACTGTAATATTGCACTTTATGCGCTACTAACATCTTCGCTTGGAACTCACTATTTCCATTGCAGTGTTGTCAGAACTATGTGAATTCTACAACTTCACAAAAATAGAATGCAAAAGTTTTTGTAACCCTGTATTGGAAAAAGAAGCCTGATACCCTGGAAATATAGAAATGCCTTCCATTGGGCCATGATTAGGGAAGAGTATTTTAAAACCATGCAACAAATTCTCTACTCACTACAAATGGTACAGCATTTGGTGCAAAACTAAATATTTGCTTGCAAATATCAACATATATTAGACAATTATAACTCCTTTTCATACAGCTCCATTAGGTCACAACAATGACACTAATTCACAGATATTCGCGAGCGCAAAGTGAATTCCATTGTTGCAGTCCCTGCATTGTCGCTATTCTGAGAGCTATTAATTCTTTTACTTATTTCAAATATTTCAAAATAAACAATTTCTAAAATATTAATGTGTAAGTCTATAACAAAGTTCGAATGTAAGAAACGAAGAAAGAAATAATATACAAAATTGCACATTCTAATTTACGACGCATCCAGCTGTCCAAAGCGCAGTAAATTTACAGCGGCCTATTACGTTTGTCACAAAATTAAAGAAAAACTACTCGTATTTGAAAAAATTAAGCATGACCGTATTTATTTTATTTATTTATTTGTCAAAAAAAAAAAAGAAACAGAATGGCACAGACTTTCCCGTATTAGTTTTCTATTTTCCTGGGTCTTCGCTAGCTATTCGGAAGTGCCACATACTCTTTCTTGCCAGCTACCATCTATCATCGCCAAAAGTACATTTTTTTTGTTATTTTCTAATTTTTCGGTTTCCTATTGGTAGAACAGAAACATTAATTTTAGAATATTAAAGAACACAAAAACCTAGCCGTAAATGGCAATTTTCTTTTAAAAATTATGTGATGTTTAAGAGAAATGGCGTTTTAGCACTACTAAAAATGCGAAATTTGAAGCTCATTTTCACAGAAAATTTTGAGTTTTCAAACTACTTTATTTGAAGTTATTTGAAGCACTTACACTCACAAATATAATCATCTTACAAATTGCGGATAATGTGCATATTAAGATGTGAGAGATCTTTCAAAAAATTTACATTTATATAATTTTTTAAAAAACAAAAAAAAACGCAAAATAAACTTCACGCTATACTAATGAGTGTAATTAGGCACTATCCGTTACAAAAGTTTCAAGAAAAAAATTGCAGCCATATACGAGAAAATGAATTTTGAGCATTTCTGAAAATGCCGAAATTTCAGCTACTTTTCACAGAAAACGGTAGTGTTTTCGAGAAACTTTACTTGACATTATTTAAAGCATATATACTCGTAAATATAATAATGTAAAAAAATCGCCGATAATGTAAATATTAACGACGTGAGAGACAAGTAAAAAAATTTACATTTTGGTAATTTTGAAAAAACCAACCGATAGACCAAAATGGCTTTTATGTCATTGATAGAGTACATTTACCACCATCCCTACCAAAAGTTTAAGAAAAAATTTGGAGCCGTTTTTGAGAAAAATTTGTTTTTGTAATTTTTTAAAATTGCACATATTGCACGCAATATTGCACGAAAACTACCAAAATTGTGAAAAACATTTACATAACCTTTATTAAAGAACTCAATATGCAGAACAAATTTTATTTGAAGAAAAAATCTCTATCTTCAATTTTGTAGTTGGAGAAAGACGTCGAAAAAAAATTCAAACTTTCACAATTTTCGAAACTTCGGAGCTGTACGTGAAAATCGGACCTATGCCATATTAAAAGTGTATTTTCCTCTATTCATACAAGAAATTTAAAGAAAAATTTGGAGCCGTTTTTGAGAAAATGTTGAAAATCCCCGGGGGCTTCATATAAAGTACCCCCAAATTTTAAAGAATCTTTTTTCAAAATCACAAAGCTTTGACTAGAATCAGATCGACTGGGGAATATCAATTTGAAGAAAATCGACCGAACGGTTTAGGCGCTAGCGTTGACCACAGACGGACAGACGGACGGAATGCCGTCAATCGATTTTTAAGTATAAAGAAGCAACAAATCATGGATTTTGACCACACCACGAGATAGAGGATTTTTTTTCTTAATTTAGCAACTGGTTTTATCCACTTATTCGTTTTCACGGCCCGGCAATTAATTTTTTCCGCCGAAAATTGGCCATTTTTTCGCGCAGCATTACATAACTCTCTCTATACTACGTATATCACTCCGTGTATACTTACGTATACGGGAAAGTAAAATGAATCAGATTTGATATTTACACAGCTGTAAGTACGAAGATAACTGCAATTACAACTGAAAATCTAGCCTTAGCTGCAACATAGCGTAAATCAAAGGCAAATTCGTCCATTCGTTGTAAAATATGTCGTATCGCAAATATCTGCAAAGATTAATGTCGACAAGAGCTCACATCTCAGATGTACAAAATTTTACACAACAGATTCTATCAGTGAAGATTTCTTGTCATGAAATTTTATCTAAAGCGCTCGTTGCTACAGTATTCATAACTCAACTTAGAATAGTAGAAAAGCGAGAGAACAGATTCTGGAGCTCAAAAATTAACATTAAATCATTTCAGTAAATAAATAAAAACTCGTGGTCTGTAGCAGAAACAAAATCTTTCGAATAAAATCATAGAAAATTGTTCTTTAAAAAATCATACTGCGCTCTTGAATCGAGTCGGGATGTCATTTCCGCCATTTCACTAGTGTGAAATGAACGTAGTCGCGTCAATTTTAATTACATTGCTTCATAATTAATAAGGTGAAACTTAATGTTTAATTACATAAAAAACCTGAAATTCAATAGATGTACTGTTATGTGAAATGTCCGTAAGTAGTACAATGAAAACTTGTTCTTAGAAACTGCTGACGATAATATGACTCATTAACAATTATTTGAGAATGAAACATTTCTTTCACGTGGTCGTTGAAACACCAAGAAATTGTTATGATTAGCTTGATTAATTGTTCGATTAGTGATTACGGGCTTTTAACTGCTAACGTTATTAGTTCTGTAAGTGTAGTGCATGTTTTTATCATGGAAATTGATTTTCCCCCTACAAGGCGAGATCCGGCGCCGACCTACGTCGGCTTGCGGGAATTTTCCCTATCCAGGTATTTTCCCACTAGCACGCTGCAGCGTGGCTTTGCCCCAGCCGGAACAAGCTCTAAGCTCCGA
>JAHLJT010009419.1:49619518-49710201 GCA_031308135.1 Acheta domesticus
CTGAGGGACCCGCAAGTGTGTCACTGTCTAGTGCAAAGGTTAATGTGTCTCTATGACGGACATAGTGAGTACCCGGTGCGAGAAGTCGAAAATCGGCCGCCTCTGAAGCTAGAAAAAGCCCTCGGAAGAAAAAACATGTTTTGCAAATTGGAGATATGGAACAAGCTGTCCTTACTACTCTTGCTAAGTCAGGTAAAGGGAGGATTTTTTTTCTCTTTAAAAAAATCTTTTTACATCCTAGTCTATCTTAAAGTTTTATAGGTCTTATAGTTTCTCACGTAAAAAATATTTTAGACATAATTCAATTATACAATATTTGTGTATACATTTTTATATAACTTGCGTATCTGCACAGAAAGGAAAAATAAATGTAAAAATGTATACTTGCGACAAACCAAGAGTAGAATTAAAGCATTCTATTGCTCTCAGCTTGGTTTAACATTTACCCAAAGTTAAATGTTACAGTGAATGTTTTATCAGTAAATTTGGCTATTAAAGCTTCATGATTTTGATCATTGAAATTTCTTTGAGTGGTAGATATAAATAACAGCATATGTGAAAATCGGCACATGAACTTTTTCTTCTCCATAAGATATATTTAACGCCAGGTGGTAATGGGAAATTGAACGATTATGGATCATATCAATTCTTACCATCGTACTATGCTTTGATGTTAAATGCATGAAGTAAAACAATGACTCATTCGTCTCATGAAGGAACTAAAACAGTAACTGTTCTTCCAATTTCCAATTATTTTGCAGTTCTGCTTTTTTTCTTTCTTTATCACATTTTAATTAATAATGATAAACCCGTTAAGATAATTTTAAACGTAATTTTATTAATTATGGGACAATCTGATTAAGTCCCTAAATATTTCTGACACTATAATAAGTTTAGTAAGTAATAAGCAATATTTTACTGCGATTGTGTTGTCTGAATTTCAAACAAACAACTTTTGAATCAGCCCTGAACCTGATTTCACTAAAACATTTTTGCATTACAGGTATTGAGTCTCTTGTTCTCATGAAGGTTTACATAGATCGTTGATCCTATGCTCATTTTTCTCCTCGAGAACCGCTGTCCCTATATTTCTGTTCTGTGGTTAAGTGTTCACATACAAATCATTTTGTCAAAAAATGACCTGCAGTTTTTGTATATCTGAGTTCCAATTCCTCTGTGATCTAACTCGCTAAAATCAACTTCGCACAAAACCCGAGAACAGTTTCCTCTTGATTTCGGATCTTGCAATAGTGACGCTCTGAGCAATAATAATTTATATTTTTCTGCGACATTTCTTCAAAATTTTAAATAAACTACTTTGTGAAACATCCATGAACCTGTTTTCACTGAAACATTTCGTGTTTCATGCCCCTCTTGTTCCCCGTCAAGGTTGTATGTTCTGTTCCTCTGTTCATTTTTTCCTTGGGAACCGCTGTCTCTATATTCTGTTCTGTGGTTAAGTGTCCACATAGAAATCATTTTGTCAAAAAATGACCTGCATTTTTGTATTTCTGAGTTCCAATTCCTCAGTGATCTAACTCGCTAAAACGACCTTCGCACACGACCCGAGAACAATTTCCTCTTGCCAGAGACCTCGGATCTTGAGAGCCTCTTCCAGGGCAATAGTGGCAATCTGGGATCTTCCAGGGCAATCTGAGATCTTGAGCGGATCTTGAGAGATAGTGGCGCTCTGAGCAATAATAATTGATATTTTTCTGTGACATTTTGTCGAAATTTCTAATAAACTACTTTGTGAAACATTCAGAAACCTGTTTTTACTGAGACATTTTGCGTTTCATTCCTTTCTTGTTCCCCATGAAGGTTAATATAGATTGTACGTTCTGTTTCTCCGTTAATTTTTCTTTTCGAGAACAGCTTTCCCTTCATTCTGTTCTGTGGTTAAGGGTCTACATACAAATCATACTGTGAAAAAAAAGTCTGCTTTCTTGCATTTCTGAAGTTAAATTCCTCTGTGTTCTGAACCCGCTAACACCCACCTTCGCGCAAAACCCGAGAACCGTTCCCTCTCGCCAGAGATCCCGGATCTCGAGAGCCTCTTCCAGGGCGATAGTGGCGCTCTGGGCGACGAACCCGACTTGGCAATGAGGCCCCTCCACCCTCGGCCCAGCGCCGTCGAAATTCAACTCGCAAAGCAGTCGTTACATTTGAAGATTACAGCAAACGAGCTCTCCCGTTACGACGCCCCGCCCGCCACCCCCGCGCTCCTCTTGCTTGTTCTCTCCTAGTTGGATTTTATTTTTGTTTCTGTTTCAATTTTCCAGTTTGCTGGCTGTTCGAAATGCAGCCTACTAATTCTATTACTTTCCATTATGGTGGCGCGCGGACCTTTGTTTTGTGTTACTAACTTAGCTGCAGGACGACGTGATGGCACGCAGGAGACCCATCCTCATAATTACGGAATAAATTGCACGAGTCTCTGAGGGCGAGGATTGACACAGAGGCGGGCGGACCTCGCCCTCGCCCTTGCCGCGTCCTCGCCCGCTCGCTCCTTCCTCCTCGTCCTCGGGCCGCTTCTCGTCCTCGTTTTCTCCGGCTGCAGGCCGCCCCGCCCCGCTCCGCCCCGCCCCGCGCCACCGCCGCCGCCCCCGACGCGACCCGGCCGCCGCCGCAGCGGCAGCGACCCGTCCTCGGAGCACAGTGGCCGGGCAATGACTGGAGCGTGGTGGAAATCAGGGATTCCCAACCCGTGTCTGGCATCTGCGCCTTTTAAAGGAAGGTTTGCTTCGTCGACTCCCTTATTTTGTTTTCTGCAAAATACAGCAGCACGAGTCATACAACATACACATTCGATACTACTTCCTTCGTAGAACAATTACGTAGCATACGATACGCAGATGATTCAGAAACAGTAATATAAATATAATACAAATAATTGACCTCAGTCATGTTATCTAAATCAGTTATGCAATTAAATCGATGGGAAGCTGATCTTAATTATGCCCATCGGTCACTGGTGAATATTCACTTATCGACTCCTTCGTCATCATTGATCCCCTTTTATAATTTCATGTACCCCGACGCCGTTGAGAATCCATGGTGTAAAAATACACAGGTCACACGCGTATGTGGTTTCATCATTTACGTTTACCGTAAATTTTCCATTAATTCCGAGTTAATTCTGGACGCAGTATGGCAGGGGAGAATGATAAGAAAAATATATTACAAAACTGCTCATCACAATGTGGGAATTAATAATTTGGTATAATTCGCACCTTACAAAAATTTAATTTGTTAAACCTGAGCTTTCACTGAAATATCTTATGACAAAAATTTGGTGACCGTAAATAATAATCCATGCCTAATTGAAGTTAAGCCTTCTGGCTATCAACTAGTGCGATGTACGTTAAAAAAGTCAAATGACCTCATCAACAAAAGATGCACAGTCGAACATTGTCAACAACTGCCAGCAAAAACGTGCACATAATTTCGGAATTGTCTCCTCTCAGCTGACAATCCAGACAGTTGTCACTCCCTGGGCATCATCTCAGACTTCTGTTTAAATCCCCGATTGAACGGGATAATCCCGGGTATAAGATATCCATCCCAGTAACGAAATAGCTATCCAAATTGAAAAGCGATATGTTTCATGCAAGCTTCATATTAAAAATATATTCAATTTAATTTTCATTAAAGAAATATTGAATTTCAGTCCTACAAAATTTATACTTTCCATATCCCGTCTCTTTCTCTGAGGATCAAAGACTGTAGCTAGGCTGGTCCAATCTGTGCACTGTGCCTGCTCCCCCAAAGTCAGGGATCCCAAATGCGCCAACCCACAATAAAGGGTTGGTGTTCAAAAAGATTTTAAAAGGGTTACGTAAAAAATTGTAAGAAATTTCGCGACAACCGAATGTGTGATTAATATTATTCCATTTTATTTCTGGAATTGCATGTATGAGAATTATTTAAAAAATAAAGAACATAGGATTAGCGTATGAGAATCTTGATGGCGAGAAGCTTTGTGACCAAAATATTGAATGTTCTCCCTGGTTAAATAATTAATTCTAATTTATAATTCTGCTTACGTGTCCAGGGTCTCCAGGGAGGAAACAGAATCTTAAAAAATAAGCTCTTAAGTCAATTTTAAGCATATTTTGTGTAATAAACTCCTTAGATATTTTGAATGGTTGAGTCGCAATAAGCACTCAAACTGGTTTGGAAAAATACTTTCTATGCAAAAATTTTCATTTCAGAAACACATAAACATCAGAGAAACATGCAAATTGTTTATTATTTACAAAAGAAATTAGTATCTTTGTTCACAAAGAAAAAATAACACAGAAATAAAGAAGTCAATTGGATTGTGTAAATTGGATGCCTTTTATTTCTGCAAATAAGAAATAAAAAGAAATTGGATTGTGAAAATTAGGTGCGTTTTGTTTCTGTGTTAATTTGATAGGCTTGTACAGCAAACTATACGCGGTACTCAGTTATCACGACTTCGAGGAGTTCTAAACACAGAGCCATAGAACAAGCGCGCAGTGTGTTTAATAAACACAATACAACTGCTTTTTTCAAATGACAATAATAATTTTACTGATCACATGTTATTTTGTAGTAGAAAGTATACTTTTCAAGAAATAAAATTAACATTTTGACAAAGTCGTAATTAAGAGAAAAGTTGTACTTTCGCATATTTTATTTTTCAAGAGAGTAAGTTCTCAGATTTTCGCTTAATTTAAAGGTGTTAAAAATATTATTCCATAGATTTCAACATTATGATAATTGTAATTGGTATGATATTATTCACGACAGCTCAAAAAAAGCTCTGTTAACATTCGGTAATATTAAGAAAGCGGTGGCCTGTGCAAAAGTCTGCGAAAATGAGGAGGCGTTCGGTCCCTCATATTTTAGATGGATTGCTTGAGGAGCGTGATGCAAGTCCAATCTTGCTTGTCCGAGAGAATCGCATATAGAACCAGTTTTCGTTTTCGACTTCATCGACGACCTTCCCTAGGATTTAAAGAGACTTTTAACCCCGAAGTTTGCAGATAATTCTCACACAGGCCATAATGCTTCAGACAACATCTGGGAGACACCATCTTCGAGACTTCTCTGAGACTGTCAAGATTCCAAGACTGTCAAGATTCCAAGATTCTAAAGCCACGACTTCGTGATACAAGTCTTTGAATGTGAAATTGAAGAACGATCAATTAGGAATTTATTTTTTTCCTTTCATAATGTTTAAACCATCTATCTAAACAGCGCAGATGGGTGGGACTCCGTTCTTAGAGTTGCGGGTTTGAATCTCACGAAAGAAATAGTTGTTTTTATCTTGAGATTGTGAGCTGTGGACAAAACCCTGCCATCTCTTATATACTACCCATTTACATTTAATCATATTTATCATTCCATAATTGCCCCTGAAATCCATCAGTTCATCTGTTAAAAGTGGGGGAACATTTCGTAAAGGCATCTATACTCCAGCAAGCCAAGCAACCGGTCGAAGCCAAGCTCGCGAGCCGGGTTTGTTCGGGACATTTCGGTCGTCGAAGAAGAGAAGCAGAATTTACACCAGACCGGTCCTACCAAGCTCTTTTAAGGCAGCTGCGGCTGCTCCTTGAGGGCTTTAGGGTGGCGCCCTCCCTCGAAGAAACGACCTTGGAAAAAAGTGCAGAAAGTATTAAATCGACTCTATCGTTTAATTTGTGCATTGCACAGGCGCGATTTTTGAGAACGAATTTAGTCTATGTGCCCGCTTAAGCGAAAAATAAATTATTTTGGAGTGGGGTCGCATCGTTGACTCTCCCGAATCTGTCCTTATGCTGCGATTTTCTTAACTGTGTCCCTGACAGGACTCAGCTGTTTCGCTGCCATCCAATCGGAAGCTTTTATGTCGCCACAATGACGTCACTATGATGACCTTCAAGCTCCCGATTGGATGAAACCGTCAACAACTGATTTCTGTCAGGGGCACAGTTAAGAAAATCGCAGTATAGCTGGTGGATACGAGGCAATGGAAGCTTGAGGAAGAGTGGGGGGTACTGGGAGTTCCGTGAGGGCAATGTGATGTGCTGCTATTAGGGATTTGATCCGCTAGGGTCAGCGCCTATTAACTAAGTTGAGTATACCGACTCTTTCATCTTATTTCATAAATTATTGTTCTGTTTGCTGTAAATCTTAAAAAACAATCTGTTATTTTGGGGACAGCAAAATTGTTCACAACAAGTTGTCTTAGACAACAATCAACAGGAAATTGGTTGTAGGCTACTCTACAGCTGTAGTTTTCCGGATTCAAGAAATATTTTGAAAGAGGTAAAATGTATGTGATAGTTCGGACATATATGCTGCCCCTTCTAATTCGCAACCCACCGACCGCCTACTGCTTTAACCCTTTCACCACCAATTTTAATTTTTATTGAATTTTTTCTTTGTTTACCAAATAAATCACATACTAAATTCAAAGTAGAAAATTAGTCAATTCTTTTGACTTACTTGATGCAAAAAAAATTGCAGCAAAACTTAGATAGCTTTGATCAGCAGCCCCAATGGGACATCGGTACAGCATTTTTGAACATTTGTTTGTCTCATCAATAGCTACACATATCCCAACAGGACATACATTTGGTAACAGTCTTGTTTGTACAGTCCATAATTTGCTCAAAAATCGTTAATTTTAAGTGGAAAATTAATACGAATGCAAAATATATTACAAGTTAATTGAACAATTCCAGTTAAATAAATGGAACTTTGTACACCTAGACGAAACGGCCTTGAATTTGAAGTTTACTAGTACATTTTGTTCCTTGGAAACCTTCCTAGTGGCCAGTTCCCGAGCGACTAAATGTGCTGGTGAATTTCACATTCAAGGCCATTCTTGTAGGTGTACAAAGTCATTTAACTGGAATTATTCAATTATCTTGTAATATACTTTTCATTAGTATGAAGAGTATATTACAAGATAATTGAATAATTATTGTATATTTGCATGCCCAATCCCATGACACGCGATTGCAAGCACTTCTAGACATAATAGCAAATCTTAAAATAAACAACAATCTCCCGATGATAATAGGTGGAGATTTCAATGCGAGAATTGGTCGTCTCAATCAACTTGACTACGAACTACTTTTCATTAGTATTAATTTTCCACTTAAATTAATGTTTTTCGATCAAATTATGGACTGTAAAAACAAGACTGTTACCCCTGTATATGTCCCATTGGTAGTGACGAGGTTAAGGCCAGGCGTCGTCGGCTTCGCACCGTGTGTCCGCGGAGAAGCGCTTCCTCAGCCACTGTGGGCCGCCCGCGCCGCGCGGGCTCCGCGTCCGGCCTCATCTCATCTCGTTATCTCCTCCGCGCGTCGGCCATTGTTCTCGCTTCACACGCTGTTAACTTTATCACGGCACCTTGCGCCCTCTCCTTCCGCTCGCGCGCTCCCTGGCCTCTCCTCCCCCCACTCCCCGCCCGTCCCCGCCCCCCCTGATCCCCCCACCCACCCCCTCGCGCCGCCGGGAGTAATAGTTTAACCAGCCGCTCGGCGGCGGTGGCGGCGGCGCACTACCCTGCAATAGTTCCCGTTTCGCCGCTTGCGCCCCGACGCATTCGCGGGCGCTTTGTTTAGGCGCGGGTGCCTGTCGTGATGACACGCAGGGCGCAGGGAGAAGCGTAGAATACAGCGCGTCTCCCAGCTGAGAAACCAAGAAGCACTCGTGGACTACGCTGATCGGGAGGTTCTGAGGTTCGAGTTCCGACGGTGGCAGGATTTTCTATACTAGCCAGATAGGTAGGACCAGTTCTGTCGCTGTCTGGAGAACAATTCTAACTGCCGGCTGGTCGGTAGTTTTCCGTGGTTTCTCCGATCAACACCAGGTGAATACCAGAAGAGTACCCTAACAAACGAACCAAGCGCGATCTTTCCTTCCCACTCCTCGTCCTATCCTACCCCTTACACACACACACACTTACGGACTTGTACGAGTATATGCACTACACCAGCACGCATACCGGGAGACCGGTCAGGGGCTTAGAGGGTGTCCCGGCTGGAGCGGTGGCCCGCTGGTGAGAGATACCTGGTTTGAGGAAACCCCTTTAGTCGACGGTATCGCCATCCAGCGGGGTAAGATCACCGTCTGTTCCCGAGCAAAGAGCATGCAGTACACGGGGACTAATGACCTTAGGAGTTGACGCACCCGAATCATTAGAAATCAATCAACCAATCAATCATGGGCTACGTGAAGGCTATGAATGTTCCACTTACCGGTGGTGTGCGTTTTCCAACAACTTGCGCGTACTGAATATCTGGTAGAGGATATGGCCGTTTGGAAACAAGGTGCGTTCGAGCAGGGTGTATGCGAATAAACTCGCGGATCACTTTCAAATTTCGCTTTCCCACAAGGCTCACTATGATTTAGGAGGCTCCACCTATTCAGTATTCGGGAAGTAACGAGCAATTTTCGACTAATCCCGAATAACCAAGGTGTTCGGAGAACGTACGCTTCCTTTGATACAGCCATCCGAGCGACAAGCCGCGGATAGGGCGAGAATCGAATAGTTTGACCTACTATTAGGGATTCGGCGATCCGTCGCTTGCTACTCATGTGAGAAGCCGTTTTTTCTTATTTATTTATTATTTGATTGATTGTATACTTAGATCAGTTTATTTAACTATACATATGTATTGGTGGCTTAATTACTAAAACTTAACCTAACTTAATACTAGTACAAAGGTTGAGGAAACCATGATGGCACCTTGTTGGATTTATTACAGGTCTGAAAACATTTTGCAAAGCATGTGGAATGGATATTTATTTTTGATGCGAGTAGGATGAGTGGGGTTTTTACAGAGGTTGAATGAATTTAAAGTTTGGATATGGCGAATATTAGAGAAGAAGTTATGTGATAGGTAAGTAATGTGGTGAATGATGAGATCGAGGTTGAATTCCTTGTGTAAATGAGAAGCCGTCTTGACGCGGGTAGGCCTTGTGCGAGAGGAAATTCTAAAAGCTATCTGAGCATGTGATTCGATTTTACCCTACTCGAATCGGTTGGTTTCGGAACGGCCACTTTTCAGCTGATTCGTTCGCTCGCGTTAGAAAAGAATCACATCTCTGACGAAGTGACATTTTCCAAATAAGCAAACAAGCATCACTTTCTGGGCTATATTAACGAAGAGCGGATATGCGGCATTTAATTGAAGTAATAAATCTAAAAGCAAATTATTAATCAAATGTTGAACTTAACTTATCTTTGGAAAGATTGAAGATTTTACCTTTTCGAAATAGCTGATTCAAAATAGTTTTAATTACACGAGTATAAACAATTGTGACATTATCTTAAATAAGGATTTCTACAAAAAATGTTTTCTTTTACAGACCTTAATACGCATTCGACTGTTTTGCTCACCGAATTGTTTATAGAGAAAATGTTGTTTTAATTAAGTTGCTATTTTATAACTGAAATGCGTAGAAACAAATCTTCACCAGTATGAGCGCTAAAATGTTTGTTTACTGTGTCTCCATAACTTTGAATGGCTAATGCCGGCTAGTCTGGTGTAACTTCCCCTTCAGTTTTTGCGGAAGTTGATGTTCTTAGAGTACATTGCCCCACATTGCGTCATTTGACCGTTGCTTCTCAATCATTTTCGTTCCTCCCTCACCCCACGCCACCCCATCTCGCGAAGATGTTGACTGGCGGTCGGGCAGAGGTTTTTATAATTAGAGACAGGGTTTTTATGTAATTACATATTTTTTTTCTCTTTCTATGTTCAGTTCTCAAAATTCTGCCCTTTGCGAATCAGGGCAATCCTTACCTAACCTTATCCTTAATTTTTCGTTACATATTTTTACATATTTTGTTCTATGTTATCTATTTTATATATTTTGTTGTTATTTGATATATTTTTAATTATTTTATCAATTTTCTTAATATTTATTTCGCAAAATATATTTAAAGAATTTTCAGAAATCATTTAAAAAACATCTGTATTTATTCTTACACATCTTTAAAATTGCGCTGACGACGCGAAGTGACCCATACGAAGTCGCGGTCACATGAACACTGCACTGCCTGCATATGCAAGAGCGCGTGAACGCTGGGAATATTATCTTTAGACGTGGGAAATATCACTGCCGTCGTGTTTCTTGATTCAAACCAATTTACTAGTTACTGGTTGCCACAGGCGTGAAACTACAATGACAATACTAGAGCGATTGAATGCCGATCATTAGATTTCCACGTTTGTAGGATAGCTATCATTGCTCTCGAACATAAAAATTAACTCAAGTTTAATTCACTTGGAGAAGCAATATTTATTTTAAAAATTGATTAGATATTTTATTAACGTAATTTCAATTGTGTAAATTTATTTTATAAATGTTCTATAAATAAGAACGAATTTTGATATCACATATTCTTATCATTTTCCTTACATAGTTACTATATATTTTGTCGTTTAGTACTACATACGTTTTTGGTCTCTATTTATAAACAACTGTTTATTTACAATGTTTTTTACATGAACATTCGGTAAATTATTCATTAATAAAGTGAATATGTGTGAACAGTTGTCCTCCGACAGCACGTCTCAGAAGTCAGTGGTTTTTAACTTCATGCAACCATTATGCAATCGGGTAGAGTGAAGAAAAATGTTGTAAGGTACGCTTCTCAAACGCATCCGTCCTCAATGATTTTGGTAAGCTACAGATCTATTTCTAGAACTTCTCGTCCTCGAGCATACAAGAGGAAAATTGCTCTGCCATGTTATTGCACCCAATAGACTTTGTATCAATGTGACATGGATTCTCCTTAAAGTCTTATGCTATGTTGGGGCTACTATAAGTAAAGTGGGTAGCTGCCTCGCGTTCACAGCCAATGAGGACCGACTTGAAACAGCATAAGCTCTCTCTTACTGTCCCTTAACTCCTAACGTGAAGATATCGTCTAACTACAGACAGCTGATACTTGGCTTTCTAGCACCATAGTAAAATAATGTCTATATATTGCAAATACTTTATAGACAGTAATTGTCCTCAGTATTTTCAATCTACAAAAAAGGTTCACCTCAATCTTAGGTTACTATCCCTTTACCAATGAAAACTAGTAAGTTTTCTATAGCAAATCTATAAATCAAACTAAAATTACTCCTATAAAATATTCATTTGAACGATTTTCCTTTATTATTTTGATTTGGGTGTCTAGAGAGCCAGGTGCAGCATTATTTTTCCCTTCAATCGATAGTGAGAACGAAGATAAGAAAAGGGATAATAACTTACTTTAATCACTTCAGTGTTCAATAGCTTCTTACTATGGAAAAATATAAATTGCTTTTGTAGTGATTACAGTATTGGATTTGTAATTTTCTCTAATGTGTTCAAGTAATTATAGCTAACTCCTGCATTCGTTTTTGCACTTTCTATGCATACTCATAAATTTTTTCTTGTCCTCGGTTTTATTTCTACGCACGTGTTTTTCAATATGACATGTATACCATTATAAGGGAAGATGGAAAATTATTTTTTGTCTGATCCGATTAATTACTTCCTGATTTACATGAAAAAAATGTTTGAAAATTTACTCAATGACAGCACAGGAACGGAAAATAAAGTTTCTTTCGTTAAAAAGGGATACAATTTACATGGTTTTAATATAATAATACAGTTTTAGCACGACATCAATTTTGTATCTGGTGTAGAATCGCATCATTCTTGATACTTATCTTTAAATTACTCCACCCGGCCTTTTTCAAACGAGGACACTAATTTTCTTCAAGAGCATGGAGTTTGCGATACGTAATCGTCTTAATCATCCATACATGCTCATATATGCAAAGAACACTGCTATCAAAAATGAATTAACAACACTGCATCATAGATAATGTATTAATCTCTAAAAAGTGTCACAATTTTATTTACACTTTTGTAAAACAAAATAGCAAGCCTATTATATTCTTTCTTTTCCTTATCTCGATTTAATACACTTTTTTTACTCGCTTATAATAAAGTAAATTTCATCAGAAGTATTTTTGAATTACAGGGATCTAAATATAAAGTTGTTTTACTCGCATTGTAAGAATGTGTACAGAGCACACAAATATTCTAACACGGAGTCCGAGGAGTGTATAAATTAATTTTTATTCAGTATTTTATTAATTTCCGTAAATTTTGCAAATACAGCTCACGCATTAACGATGCATTTCACTGACACTACTTGAAGATGAAGCTAGTTTTTTAAAGTTACATATTTTGTAAACATGTGTACTAAGAATAACTTATTAAATTTAAAATTTCAATTTCAATTTGATTTCCACAAACATAAAAATATGAAGAATTTGATTTTTAAAATATATTATTACAAAATATGCAGGGTCTAAGAAGAATCGGAATGTGTTGTAAGTTCAATTTTTATATCCACTGGAAACATTAATACCTCAATAATTTTGAAAAATATTTCTCAATCTTTTACGTACTGCAGTTTTCTTGGTTACATTATACTTTATTCTTTCAATACTTACGGTTAATTTGCCTCAAAGGATTTGCTGAAAACATGTAAAGTTTATAATGTCCGAAGGCTTCCTCGGCCGGAGTCATGTAAATGTGGAGTTACGACGGCCGTGTCGAAGGTTGTGAGGTCGATGTTTCAATGTTGCCATCACAACCTTCCACGTTGCGCCACCCGAATAGCCTAGATCATTCACATTTGAAGTTTATTATTACATTGTGTGTTACATTAATTAGGCATATGCTTTTATTTTTACAAAGCCAATGTTTCGCTCAGTTGAGCGCGCAGCTGCGCTATCGAAATTCGTCTTTTTCGATATCTGAACTTCTGCATTCTCTCTCTCCGATTTCGCCTAAAATTATTGAGGCGTGAGGCTAGTAATTAGGCAACACAAGAATGCGATTTGAAGAACAGCGCAGTCGTGAGCGGGCTACATCGGGTCAAGTCGAGTCGAGAGCGGGCCACATCGGGTCGAGTCGAGAGCGGGCCACATCGGGTCGAGTCGAGAGCGGGCCGCGTCGGGTCGAGTCGAGAGCGGGCCGCGTCGGGTCGAGTCGAGAGCGGGCCGCGTCGGGTCGAGTCGAGAGCGGGCCGCGTCGGGTTGAGTCGAGAGCGGGCCGCGTCGGGTCGAGTCGAGAGCGGGCCGCGTCGGGTCGAGTCGAGAGCGGGCCGCGTCGGGTCGAGTCGAGAGCGGGCCGCGTCGGGTCGAGTCGAGAGCGGGCCGCGTCGGGTCGAGTCGAGAGCGGGCCGCGTCGGGTCGAGTCGAGAGCGGGCCGCGTCGGGTCGAGTCGAGAGCGGGCCGCGTCCAGCCGATGGTCGAGAGCGGGCCGCGTCGAGTCGATGGTCGAGAGCGGGCCGCGTCGAGTCGTGAGCGAGCCGCGTCGATTCGAGGCGAGGACGGGCCGCGTCGAGTCGAGAGTTGGTCGCGTCGATTCGAGTCGAGAGCGGGCCGCGTCGAGTCGAGACGGGCCGAGGCGAGAGCGGCGATCGAAAGCAGAGAGGGGCGCAATGAAGGGGGCTGAGAAAACTGAGCGTAATAGTAAGCAAGCAGAGTGGCGAGGCGAGCGGTCTGTGGGCACACGGCGGCCCGGCGCTTTCAGGCTTCTTTCCCCGCGGGGCGGGCGCTCTGGGGCGGCGGCGGCGGTGCGGGGGCACCGGGCTCCCTTAATTCGCGCAGCGGCCGCCGCCCTCCCTCATTACCCCCCTCCGCCCCCTCGGCGCCCGCTCCCCCAATTACCTCGGCTGATAGAGACTTGTTCATTACGGGGGGGCGCTCGCGCTTTATTTATATTAATTGCGGGGCGCTTTGTGAAGAACGCGGGCGCTGCAACTCGCCCTTCTCGCTCCTCTTCTGAAGCCGTGATGCAAATAATAAAGGGTATTCGAGAGGAATATTTGAGTGGTCGAGTTAGGATCAAGGAAGGTACCACTCACTTGATTGAAATGGAGCCTTCGTAGGGACGAACCACTAATATTGAACAGTTTTTCTTGAGTGAGACAGTTAAGTGGTGGAGTATCGATACAAGAAACAATAAACAGCCATAGAAAACCATCTTTGAAATAATAATCAAAATAAACTTCAGTAATACAAGTAGAGCAGAATGTAAGTATACTTCTCAGATCGTTATTAAAATCTCCATCTTTAAGAGTTCAGGAGGGGCGTCTATGCCTCTCTTGAACCTTGCGCACTTGGATGAATCTGTACACTTGCATAATAAGTCAGTTTTCGGTAATCTGTTTTTCTTAATCCATCCATAGATATTTAAAGGTTTTCGTTTAGAAAGAAATATGAATTTTTTACTCAACTAAATGTGAATTTTTCCGCAAATGAAAGGAAGTATGCCCCTCGATGTGTTATCACTTGCTATTATCACGTTTTGTTGTAAAAAAACCTACTTTTAATAATATATTATAATTGAATATCTTGGGGTAGTGACATGCTGTGCCAATCTTATGCCGTACGTAAGTTTTGAGAAAAAGGAAAGTAAAGGTTTACATACTACACATTGGGACAAAGAGCATTTATTCATGAATTACACTACCATCTTGCGGCGAATCTTTAAAATAAAAACCCAACATCTAGATGCATGTATGGGCCGTCGAAATATCTCAATTTCATCAGAAATGTGGCATAGCATGTTGTTGCCCCAAGGTCTTCAATTGATAGTATTAACGCTTATATGACGCAATTTGATAAGTATGTGTTTTCAAGACTAATTTCAATACAATAATTGTAGTTGGTTTTCGTCTTTTTTCTTTGGGAGTTTCAATCGATCTGTTGAATGCATTCGACTTTTCTTCAACAACTTCAGGTGGATACAATAATCTACAATAAACATGTGCAGTTCTTCGTAAATGTAAAATATTTCAATTTTTTTAGAAAATTGTTTAACTCGATGTTAACAATGAATAATATTTGTAATTGTTTCAGAATTTGTAGACTTTCCGCATTTCACCAGTTTAGGAAAATAAGTAATGAACGACATCAAAAATATTTTTTCGGATTTCCGTTTTCTGTTTTGTGAATATTACGCATTTTCTTGTTGTAACGCTACAGTTCTTCTTTTGCATTTGTTCGACTCTTCTTCCTGCTGAGCTATTATGAAAAAGGGTTTCGCTAGATACGAGTAGTTCATTAGTGTTCTGTGTTTCTTAGCACACAGTTTCAAATCCGACACTTAGATGTTCGTATTCCATTAGGATGCTTCGTTTCTTTGCTCCTGAAATAATTTTAGCAGTAAATGTTTCAATAATTCTTGGTAAACATCTCCCGCCTCCTACATCACGACTGCAGCAGCAAGTAGAGTGCTCTAAAAGAAAGGTTTTCACTTGAACAAGTAACGTATTTTACGTAAATGTACACTCAGCCACCAAAAGTAGAGATATCTAATTCAACGTCCGTAATACCAGCACAGTACTTTATTTATTGAATTCATTGTGTACTATTGCTTTTGTCAATGGACAAAAAAATCGTTTTAAGCGAAGACTGCCTTTGTTCAAGCAGCACGATAACCTATCTGTTAGGAAGCCAGTACCCTCCTTCATCCGTAGCTAAAACCACTTAGCACGAGGGAGCCACCTGGTGGTGGGTTCGCGCATGGACTGGTCTATTGAATCGCTAGGCGTCGACGCTGGGCACGTGGGCGCGGGGGCGGGTCGGAGACGGGGGGACGGGGGCGGTTCGCCCAGAGGCGGTCGTCCGCCTCACGCGCCGCCTCTAAATTGCCGCATAAACGCCCCCGCGCCTCCCCTCACCCCGCCACGCCCCCTCCAGCCCCGCGCCGCGCCGCGCCCGCCGCCCACATCGCGGCGCGCGCGGCTTTTGTGTTTCGTCGCTTTTCGAGAGGCTTCATAAAGATTTAAGTTTGCTCTCCCCACGTTGCCCACATTGTTTGTTATATTAAGGCTATAAAGTCGCCCCTCCGCTCCGCTCTCGGCGCCCCGCGTGCCTGCCCCGCGCCGCTCGCCTCCCGTCATCTAGCGCTCCGCCAATAAGAAGCTTTCTTTTTTTCCGCGTCTTGATCCCCCACGCTTTCATCGCTCACTTTAAGGGGATCAGCGCTTCCTGCGGTCTTCGCCGGCGCCCTCGTCCTCGCCCCTCTCCCCGCCCTCGCCCCGAGAAGCTCCGCCGCCCCCGTCTCGAGGCGCCCCCAGCACCCCTCCGCGCGCCGCCCCGCTCTCACCCACGCCACTGAACCTTCTCTACCGGTGTCCCCCTGCCCGTACCGATCCTCCTTCCCCGTCACCGTACACTGCCGGTCCCGATCTCCAGCCCCTGCTTCCTCTTCCCTTCGTCTCGTCTCGGACCCTTCCACGCTGTTCCACTCAACTCCGTCAGCCCCACTCCGCTTCGCCTGCTCCGCTCTACCCGTCCCGCTCTGTCCGTCCGCCTCCGCCCCACCCTGCCCCACCCCGCTCCCACCCCGCCCCAAACCCTCCCCGCCCTGCCCCGCCCTGCCCCGCCCCTCTTCGCTCCCCCTCACTCCATTCTACCCCTCTCTTCCCTGCCCCACTCGGCTATGCACCACTTCGCTCCGTCCCGCTCCATCCCCCTTCGTCCCGCTCCGTCTCGCTTCGATCTGCGCCATTCCTCTACCGCCCCACCACACCCCCGCCGCGCCACGTCCCGGCACGCCCCGCCAGGCCCCGTCACATACCGCCACGTCCCACCCTGCCACGTCCCACCCCACCACGTCCCACCGTCCCACGCCACGTCCCACCGTCCCACGCCACGTCCCACCGTCCCACACCACGTCCCACCGCCCCACGCCACGTCCCACCGTCCCACGCCACGTCCCACCGTTCCACGCCACGTCCCACCGTTCCACGCCACGCCACGCTATCCCTCGCCCCGCCCCGCTCCGCTCCGTGCCGCTCCGTTCAGTTCTAACCTTCCCTTCTCCTCTTTGCTCCACCCCGCTCCGTTCCGCTCCTTCCTCTCAAGCTCTTTTGCCTCCACTCCAATCCCGCCGCCGCCCCGCTTCACGCCTCCCCACTGCCCCGCCTCCAGCCGCAGCCACCGCCCCGTCGCGACAGCTAAAGTGAATGGCACCGGCGGCGGCGGCGGTGGCGGCGACCGACTCGGCCCGAGCGCCTCGCTCCGGCCGCCACCGCACAAAAAGATTGCCCTCGCAGCAAAGCCCTGTCGTGATCTTTTAATGCCCATTTGAGGTCAGATAACTCAATAAAAAGTAAGGAAAGCGAAAAGAGCGCGGCGGTGCGAGGGTAGCGGGCGGCTTATCGGCTAGGGTGGCCGGGGCGGCGGGGGCGGCGGGGGCGGAGAGGCGGCGGGGCGGCCGGGGGCGGCGCGGGGGCAGGCGGGGCGCGAGGGTCGCCTCGGCGCCGCGTGATACTCGAATACAAATGGCTGCCAATTGAGGAGGGATTTACTCGATAGGGGCGCGGCCCGTATATATTGCCTCGGGGGTTGGCTGCACGGACGCTCCTCGCACCGCCGCGGCCGAGGTGAAGATGGCGATGGCAGTGCGGAAGCCCTCGGAGAGACCGTGGAGAGTGCCCGTGCGGCTGGGAGTGTAGAGGGCCCGGGCGCCAATGGCAGAGTTAACGGCGCCTGCCAGCTTAGGACTCGTAAGAGAGCTGGGAGGGATGGTAGGCTTGTCCTGGCGAAGGTGATCGACTTCCGGTGAGAATGACGGAGAAGGGGAGCGGTGTTGGAGGGGAACGGTGACGAAAATGTTGGAGGGATTGGGGGTGGGGATGTAAGTTTCATGCGGCGTTGGAAGTGTCGGTCGAAGTGATAATGGCGGTGAGAGTGCAGACTGCGACAGTGCTGAGAGAATGAAGCCAATCGATTAAGACCAATGGTCAGGCAGAAGAAGTAGGCTCGCAAAATGAGTCAAAAAGAGAGTAGAATGCGGAGGAATAGCCAGGTAAGAAGCTTCCTAAAGGTGCATTGAGGAAACAGTTTTTAAAAGACACTTTTTAATACAAGACAGCGAGGTTGAGGTGATAGAATTCCTTTTTCAATGTCTTTCGATTTCTTTGCATTTGCTGAGAGATGAAACAGACAGGGCTGGAACACATTGTCTTCACTGCAGGGTTCATCGAGTTCTTAATATTTAAATCGATAAAAAGTGCCATGACTTACCTTACTCTTAATAAAAAATAAAATCGATAAATGCCATGGCTTACCTGTTCTGAAAAATTAACAACACTCGATTAGATATTCTACAATGCATAGTCCAGTGCATTCAGTGAAATATATATTTTTTCTTTGAATTATACTTCCCTACTTTTATATAAAAATTCGAGTTGTTTGACTATATGTGGTGATCATGTCGATCTATTTGAAAACACCTTTCTTGAGAAGTAAAAAAATATACTATTTCTTACATCATCCTGTATTTTACTTCACGTATACGTTGCAGACTTTCCAGACAGTAATCCGACCTCGCTATCTGCTCCAAAACGATGTAAGAACGATAGAAGATATCGAAAACATAGCTGCATCCATTATTGGACATGAGGTGATGTTATGACTAAACCAATTCATGTTCTGTTTCGTAATTTCTACTAGAGAATTAATCCGGATACTTTTATCGATACTAGTATTTCTATTCGCACTATCTATAGCGTTAGTGGATTATGATATGTCATTTAATCTTAAATAGAGCATATACTTTCTATTCTAGGCACTTTCATTTTCACAATAGTTTTGTTCTGACACTGACCACCAACGTAGTTTAGTGATCTTTCACTAGTTTATCAGTAATTCAGTGATTATTCTTTAGCAACATATTTGTTACCATAACAAGTGAAAATAAGGTCAATAATGAAAAAGTGATAGCTGATTACACATGTATGTTATTTACAAACTGAGTGATTAAAGATGGCGAGAGAAACTTGGTAGACAGTGTGCGGCCAGTTCAGTAGAAATTGAGAAGGTTATTCATTAACTATCTGAATAGGCGATAAGTTATCTATTCCCTTCTTTCAAGAACTGGCATTACTCGCTTGTGAACGCGGCTTTCATGAAGTTCTCGTTTCCATATCTCTCCGCAGCCGTTTTTTAGACAAAAAGTTCCCATTAGCTAAGGCATGTTTGTTGTGATGTCTGACAGCCCCGCCGACTGAAATGTTCTCTTCCATGGTGCAGTGCCACTCAGTCCGTTAATCTATAGCCCTCCTATATTATTTCAGTAGTACACCTACCCTTTCTGACTCTCACATGTAACCAATCTTTATAAATGAGGTGTCGAAAGAAAGAGACTTTCACGGAGACGTGGCGAATTTCACTTTCACTTAAAAATGTGAAGGTTTTGTTTAAAAAACGCATCTAAATATTAATGTAAAATGCAACCCGCAACGCGCGTAAGGAGTTTTGAATCGACATCGTTAAATAAATGAAGCGTTCAAGGGCCTTAAAAAGTAAAATTTTGAGGACAATAGAAACGTTCCTCACACCGTAGTCTACAGGATGAGATCTTCATGACCATTCTATTACATTTTTGCTGGTTCAACACTTCTCGATTCTACCCCAACTGTTCAGAGCCTGTAGAATCTGCAACTGTGTGTGAAATTACTTGTTACTTGATATTCTAGGCGATTGAATTACACGGGTGTACCTCTTTGCTCGATAATAAAGTTAAATAAGAATAGTTTGTATAATAATACTTTGTGACAAGGGTGTATTATATTGTTATCAATTACGAGGTGACATATAGAGCAAATGGGATAAGTGGGAGGATATAGAACAAGCGGAAGGATAAGAGGATCTTGACGAAAAATATATATTACAGGTTTAATTTTAAAAAAGGAAAAATAAGGATGAGGGTGGGGTACAGCATGCGAGAGTTCTCGCACGAGTACGCTAGTTTTACTAATTTCCGAAGCGCGCAGAAATTGAAAGAAAACTAAGTAGCCTTTAGACATGTGAAATATTTCTATGGTTTCGTTAGAATTCTAGAAACTCGAAATAAATCTAAAAACAATTACACAGATTTGATTTTGATTAAAAAAATGCAAATATTTGAGTTTTTCCGACTATTCCCATACTGCGCATACAGACTGAATTCTCAGTTCACTGCGTACGACACGGCTGTCGTCATGGGACATCAAGGTCCATGGCAGGGGCCATCCGCTACTAAATATCTACTATTTACGTGCTGCGTCATGGAACAGCAATTTTTTTTATATTCTTGGTTTGTAAAGAATTGTTGTACTGTTATACTGTACACGTAAGCTTCCGCGGCTCTCAGCCATCGATGCGGCGTCTCCCGGACATCCAAGAAATCAAGTACTGTTATACTGTACTATGTTGTTGTAGTATTCGTGAAGACTGTTTTGCTAAACGCGCGCTTGGATGGACAGTACGGGACGGATGGCGGGTTTTGTTTGAGTTGTGCGCCGGTACAGGAGATACAGGCATTAAAGCCAAATGCAAAGGCGTGAGCCAAAGCACG
Organism: Acheta domesticus; assembly: GCA_031308135.1. NCBI lineage: Eukaryota > Metazoa > Arthropoda > Insecta > Orthoptera > Gryllidae > Acheta > Acheta domesticus. The sequence goes on from JAHLJT010009419.1 coordinate 49,639,901, forward strand.
GCATAAATTCGTGGAGTACTGATGATTTTAGAAGTTTTCCAAAAGAACTAGTTTCTGTTTTTGGTAGCACAGACAGCCATGTCACTGTTTTCATACACTTCCCAAGCTGATGGGACGAATTTAAGTCGAAACAGAATCTGGAAAAGATAACATAGGCGTAAGCCAAAGAATATGTTTGCCTTTTCACAAAACTCTTCACCAGCAAACGCTCTCTGTGGATTCGGTGGTCCCAAAGACGAAGTTTGTCAAGGGACTTTGCCGTTTTCCAAAACCAAAAGGCGAATCTTTTGTGATTGGAGATGTGAGGCAAAATGGAAGACATATAGATACTTCGGATAGTTTAGCTTTCACCAACGCTTCTTGCTCCGTGTCTTATTTTGTTTGCGACAGGTACTCAATGCTAAATTAAGAAGCAATTGGAGCATTCAGGATAATAACGTCAGATACCATCCGACCTTACATTTTCAGTTAGAAGCATGGTAAACTCCTGCCACATACCTGTCTTAAGCTGAAATATGTGCATACCTGTCAAATGCATTGGGATATGACAAAATTCTCGAATTACCCCTTCAAAAGATTGTCCGAAATGAAAATGAACGTGAACGAAAAGATAATTTTTTTTCAAAACGAACTTGGGTTGGTATCTTCCGGATCTGCCGTGATTATTCTGAGCGCTTCAATTGTTTTGTTCAGTGTTAAAAGAAGAGGCTAGGAGTCGAAGAAACCACTGATTCTGGGATTTTGGTATAAACAGAACGAGACTGACGAAAGGGGAAATTAACTTGTCATATGCAGACCTACTTGAAGAAGATGAATAATTATTTTATGACTTTAGGATGGCTCATGAAAAATTTAAAGCTCTATTTAATATTTTGAACGAAGAACTGAAAGATGGAATAACGTTAGAGCCAATTGAGTCTAAAGATACATCAGTTTATTTAAGGCAAGACAACACCACATTTTAGGTAAAAAAAATCAACCTATTTCTTGAATAGTTAAAAACAAAATATCAAAACAATTACGTGGAAATAGAAAATAAATCGCTATGTAAGACACTCATTTTCATTTTCTTCAAACTAGATTTGAGTATAGAAGAAGTTCCTTTAAAATATAATGTGAAACTGCCTGTCGCGTATGCAATCAAACAATATTCATCAAATAATCATAACTTCAACCACTTTTTGGAGGAGCATTCTAGCCCCGTGCTCTGATCGGTACATTTCCATGGTTTCTCCGATCAATACAGGCGAATGCCGGAGCAGAAACCTAACAATCGGGCCAACTACACATGTTGGGAGACTATTCGGAGCTTAGAGCTTGTCCCGGCTGGGCAAAGCCACGCTGCAGCGTGCTAGTGGGAAAATACCTGGATAGGGAAAATCCCCGCAAGCCGACGTAGGTCGGCGCCGGATCTCGCCTTGTAGGGGGAAAATCAATTTCCATGATAAAAACATGCACTACACTTACAGAACTAATAACGTTAGCAGTTGAAAGCCCGTAATCACTAATCGAACAATTAATCAAGCTAATCATAACAATTTCTTGGTGTTTCAACGACCACGCGAAAGAAATGTTTCATTCTCAAATATTTGTTTATGAGTCATCGTCAGCAGTTTCCAAGAACAAGTTTTCATTGTACTACTTACGGACATTTCACATAACAGTACATCTATTGAATCTTAGATTTTTATATAACTAAACATTAAGTTTCACCTTATTAATTATGAACCAATGTAATTAAAATTAACTCCACCACGTTCATTTCACACTAGTGAAATGGCGGAAATGACATCCCGACTCGATTCAAGAGCGCAGTATGATTTTTTAGAGAACAATTTTGTATGATTTTATTCAAAAGATTTTGTTTCTGCGACGAGACCACGAGTTTTTATTTATTTACTGAAATGATTTAACGTTAAAAGTTTAAAAGAAACTGAACATTTTTGAGCTCCAGAATATGTTCTCTCGCTTTTCTACTATTCTAAGTTGAGTTATGAATACGGTAGTAACGAGTGTTTTAGATAAAATTTCATGACAAGAAATCTTCACTGATAGAATCTGTTGTGTAAAATTTGGTACATCTGAGATGTGAGCTCTTGCCGAAATTAATCTTTGCAGATATTTGCGTTACGACATTTTTTTACAAGGAAAGGACGAATTTGCCTTTGATTAACGCTATGTTGCAGCTAAGGCTAGATTTTCAGTTGTAATTGCAGTAATCTTCGTACTTAGAGTTGTGTAAATTTCAAATATGATTCATTTTTAATACGCGAGAGTAAACGATGCACATTCATTGCAAGACAGTTTTCTTTCTAGAATTATCATTGTCGAGTTGTATGAAAAAATGTAAACCAAAAACAAACATCTAAGAGATTTTATTTATTGAATTTTCTGACGAGTATGTCATGACAACACAATCGCAAAATCGGCGTGGAGAAAAGATCACATAGGCTAAAATTTATTTTATCCCTCTCAATGTCTATTTCTCTCTCTTTAATTGCTAAAGTAACTCTTCCATTGTGTACCAAACATCTATACAATATAATTCTAATTAAGTTTCTAATATTTTTTTAATAAAATAATTCTCAATGAAATTAGATTATAACGATAGGCAACCAAAACACTCATTAATGAAAGCTGGAAATGATATTAAGTTCATTCCACTCATGAAATTTCTAAACGCAAAATGTGCGAGCTCATGCGCCTCTGAGGTATTCATTTGGCGTTTTTGCTCGTTACAATTTCGATCTGATAAGCTTCTCCATGTTGCGGGAATATACTCACCAGCGGAGAAATGAGTCGAGCGTTTCTGTCTACGAGAAATGACCCATGTTGCTCGGGAGGAGGTTGTGAGGTTCGTTGTGAGTGTGGGAGCGGCTGCGTGTGGTCGCTACCAGTGCATCAGCAACTATTACCGCGTTTTCAGCGGCGGAAGTAGTAGTGCATACAGCTGAGAAATGCGATGCTATTGGCGGTGTAATGTTGAATGGGCAACGGCGGCAGGGGTGGTCGTGATGATGAGGGAAGATAAAGGCAGGGTCCGTAAAAACAACTAGGAATGGTGGTGATGCTGCCGGGGACAGTGACATTTAGGGGGGACAGTAATGGCAAGGGTGGCGCTTGATTGATTGATTAGTGATTCCAGGCGCATCAACTGCTAAGGTCGTTAGTCCCGTAAGTGTGGTGCATGATTTTACTCGGGCGGTGGCGGTGATTTTCCTCTGCTGGATGGTGAGATCCGATGCCCGTCGTTTCCACCGGCTAGCAGTGTTTCCCCAATGAGATACCTCCCACCAGCGGGGCACAATCCGCACAGCGGAGCGCAACAATCTCTACGTTCCCTAGCGGTCTCCGGCATGTGTAGTAGAGTAGTGCATGTGGCGGGAACGGTAGAGGGAACGGTGGCGGGTGCGGGGACGTTGGCTATGATAGTGGCGGGGACGGTGACGAGGAGAGTGGTAGGATGGATGGCGGGGACAGCGACGGTGTCGGAAAGCTCAGCAATAATCTAGCGAAGGACAGCGATGCGGTCTTCTGAAGCAAGGGCCCCAGCAGTCATTAGTACGTTCATCAGCTATTAAGCATATTTTGCGCGTAACATTTCTCAGCGTCCCAGAATCGCATTTGCTGGAATGCGAATTATTTTCGCTGGTCTTGTTGATAACCTTGCCCTTGGAGACGTACCAGAACAAAACAACTGAGAGACAAACTTTAAAACTGTGGGAACACATGAGGAATACTTGGGAATCAGAACATATTTAAGTTAACAAAAATGCTTGAAAAACCCAGCAAATATTTGCTTATTTCCGAGAATCGAACGATTTGATATCATCGCGAAGCGTTAATGTTTGAGATTCGTAGCGTAATAATATCTTGGATTTTATTTGCTGAAGATATATTTCGTGGTTCATATTAAAGTGTATATCTACTAAAGTTGCATGGTGACTGAAATTAGAAGCCACTGACATAGATCGCTACTTATTTCTTCATTAAATTCGCAGACATGTATTAGCAATTATGAATAATTTAAGTATTGTATAACAAATTTCTCAATTTGTTGCCTTGGGAACGGTTTTGAAAGTAGCCATGATCGCGATATTTGAGACTCGGAATTTTAATGAGGATTTGTGATCCGTAAAGTACCTAACTATTACAAGCACTGATTATTCGCGATTTTAAAAACCTTTATTCTCGTTCGCGATTCTTTATTCGCTATTCAATGTGTAATCCTTAACAATACAATCAACAATAAATACAAATCTTGAAAGAATCTATCCGCATTCGGATGAAGTGTGATACGATTTAAATAATAAAAGGAGTTTTAACCTTGTATGTTTTTGACAGCACTACTATTAAAAAGTTCGATAGGAAAATTTAAGATGTGATGTTGTAAGAATTGATTGACTGACCAACATTATGGTAACAATAATTATCAGGTGTGTAGATAGCTTGTGTCCCCATTGGTAGTTCACTGATTAGCCTGCTCTCTTTTCAAGACGCGACCCCGGTTGGGGCAGATTATAGTGCGCACTCTTCTTGAAATGTCGCAGCATCTGTTGTCGTATTACGATGAGAAAAACTCACTTAGAAGACCAGAATACGGCGTAGGTATATCTATGTGCTAACCACACCCCTTAACCTATATCCGCAAAGCCTGGACGCCACTGATAGGCCACCCGTCAGAGAGTGTTGTGCCAGTACAGATAGACAGAGATAGTCTGGTACAACCTATGCACGCACCAGGGACCCCGAAATCAGGGGCTCTGAAAAAGGTTTCCCGCCTACAACCAATGAAGAAGGTGCGGTCCCAACAATTCTGAAGGTATCTCATGGTAATAAAAATCTGTACTCGACTCCAGAATATTTTTTAAGGTTATTCTTTGTTACTATTGTAATTTAATATGGGAAAAATATTTCAAGAAACATCAGTAACAAAGAATATACGAGTACAGAAGGATCAGAGGTTGAGGGAGACGGTATACACGGCGCGTTTGCTGCTTCATTTATTTAGAAAGATTCATCAAAGAAGGGACTGCTTTGACAGATACTACTTAGCTACTCGTGGCAACAGAACTACATAATATGCACCTGCGGATTTCGCTTTAGTGAATCGAGTCCTATTTGAACCTTATGCACCGGGACTTATGCCACTCTAAATTGATGATGATGATGATGATAATAATAATAATAATAATAATAAGAATAATAATAATAATAATCGGTATGTCTGGACTGAGCAAGAAATTCGCACCATGGATCGAAAAACCAGAAAAACTGCTAACAATGCATCATGTTGCCCACCCTCGAGCTGATATACAAAGACTTTATGTGTCACGTAAGGAAGGAGGAAGAGGCCTCAGACAAATTGAGGCCTCCTGCACAACGCAATAGTCGGGTTGGGAAGTATGTAGTCAGCCATCAAGATGACCCTCTAATGAGGCAGGTCATGAAATCTGACCGAAAGAATGGGAAAACAGAGGCATTGTTAGTGTAGCAAGAAGCATTGCGAAGAAAACTAGGCAAGACACGTCGAATAACACAGACACTGAACTTCTGATGCTGCTAACATGAAATGCGAAACACAAAAAATGTTAAAGAAATCGTGGAGAGACAAACCACTCCACGGACAATACCTAAAAGAATTGACAAGGTGCAGATCAATAAAGATCAATCATTTATGTGGTTTAAAAGGGGAAGAATGAAGCCAGAATCGGAAGCACTTGTAATAGCTGCTCAAGATCAGGCGTTGAGAACACGACATTATGATAAAGCGGTTCTCAAAATTTCCCAAGATGATAAATGCCGCATTTGCCAGGAGCAAGTAGAAACCATTGATCATATTGTCTCAGCTTGTCCAATCCTAGCAAAGACCGAATACCTGAAAAGACATGATAGGGTGTGTAGCTACCTCCACTGGCAGATCTGTACCGCCCTCGAAGTTCCAAACACATGCCCCAAGTGGTACGAACACTCACCAAAACCGGGGACGTCCGTTGGATTGTGTACGATATTGTACGACCAACAAACTCAAACTGATCGCACGATAGCGGCAAACAAACCGGATATAGTTATCCGGGATTTGGGGGAAACAATCGTGTTTACTTATCGATGTTGCTGTACCTTGCAATCAAAATGTCGTTACCAAGGAGGCAGAGAAACGTCTTAAATACAAGAGTTTGGAATCGAGATCAGCCGAATGTGGGGCGTAAAAGCACGGGTCGTCCCGATAGTTATCGGAGCTCTGGGATTTGTTCCACAAAAGTTGAGTAAGAACCTGTCTAAACTCCCTGGTAATTCAAAGACTGGGAAGTGCAAGAAATAGCTTTATTTGGAACAGCCCACATTCTGCGTAAAGTATTGTAGAGGCACTGATAGTCACCGGATCTGCTCTTTAGGTAGCTGGTTGCAACCTGGAGTAGATTGTATATTCAGCCGACTCATAACATCTTCAGTCGTGATGTAAGGGAAAAATAAGAAGAAGAAGAAGAAGAAGAAGAAGAAGAAGTCGGCCCCGTGGTTCAGATCGCTAAGGCAGCAGTGTCGTGGCGAACTCGGACCGCAGGGTCGCGGGTTCGAGCCCCCGCCTCGGACATGGGTGTAATTTGTGTATATCTAAATGATGTGCAGTCCTTTCACCCCTCACTATCATCATCATTTCATCTTCCATACCACCAGGGCTAACAACCCTGGGAGATAAAAATGGGATTCAGCTAAAATGCTGAACCCCCTAAGAATGGTTCATGTCCTGCCTCCGAGATAATGTTTCTGAGCCCCGGAAAAAGGCAGTATGCATGTACGCGTGGACCAAGTTGGCCTATACGTGAGCAAAAAAAAATAATAATAATCTTATTGTCACAAACCCAAGGTTCGTTATCGAGCCACACGGTGGCGTCGATTGTCAACCACAGCGTCGAGCTCCGGCGGCGTGGGTGTGCGCCGAAGTCAACGAGGGCGGCCCGGGCCTAGCTCAGTCGGCCAACTTTGTCACCTGCTTAGAATCTAACTCGGATGGAAGGAGTCGTAAGGCGTTTGCTAACTACAGAAACAATTCAGTGGTTGGTAAAGCAAATAAAAAAGGTTTATTCCCGCCTAATAATAGGCCGGGGAAGTTACAGTGATTCAAAGAGTTAAGAAAGGCCCTACCTGATGAGCTCAGTTAGAAACGAAAGAAAAAATGAGATAAAACTTAAATCTAAAAAAAAATAAAGAACGAGAATTACAATCAAATTCCTTTACAGGCCCCAACAAACTCTAGGCCATTCGCCTTCTGGCTGACAATAATGAGGAAACAAGTGCCTAAGCGCGGCACAGCAATGCACAATAGTTCTTTGGCGGTCGTTGACCGAAGTTTATGCCTGAATGGGGCGGCGTGTAGGCGGCCCTCGGCGGCGGCGGCGGCAGCGTCGGCTTCTCTCCGTCTGGTCGGCGGCTGAGATGGCCCTGCCAGGCCGAGAAACGTCCTTCCACAATAGCTACCAAAGGAGCGGCGGCGGCGACAGCGGCTGCGGCGGTGACGGCGGCGGCGGCGACGGTCAGCTGGCCCGGATCGTGAATGATCGCGAATTCCGTTCACACAAATCAGCAGTTCTTACGGAAAGTTCTCTGGAGTTTTCACGATCACGAATCTCGGAGAAAACTAGTCACCGGTCACTGCCACGGCAGAGCTCAGAGTCCACGAACTAAGTCCCAAAATAATAATTCTCCCTCGAACGCGGCGCCGGAGCTATCACTTACTCCGCGGCGCTTCGCCACCCAAGACAAGTCGAGTACACGTAGTGTCGAACGCGGCGCCGGAGCTGTTACTCACTCCGCGGCGCTCGCCCCCCCAGCTCAATCGAACAAGAAGAAGTGATATTCTCCCCTACGCCGCTAGCGTGGAGGTCTCCTCGTTCCGCCACCCCCGAAAATTCAAAAGTGCCCCAAAAATCGCTCCCACCCCACGGAATTTTGCCCCTGATGGCTAAGTGCTACTACGCCGTAATTTTGTCCTCGGCCAATCAGGTCCGGTGATTCTAGGAATTTTCCGTAGCCCTATCTCTGTCTGGAAAACGCTCTCCGTCTGACTTCGGAAGTAGGTCAGTAAAGGGTACTCGGAATGTCCGTTGGGACCCCCGGAGAGCTGCGAAGGACGGCCTGGGTACTCAGTGCGCATGATACCCGGAACGGCGGGATCAGCACACGTCTCTAATCTCTTCTTCGGCCGCCCGGGTGCGTGACGGGATGGAGGGTCGACTCGCGGACGATGGCCATAAACTTTAGGAGGGGCGCGTGCTGTCATCCCTTTCATTAGCGGCGCGCCGACCCGGCTGGCGGCGGCGGGAGGTGGACGCCTCACATCGACAGTTATTTGTGAAATTTAAAAAATATTAAAAATAGCGTACCGCTACATTATAATATTAAAAATGTCATCAATCATTGAAAAGGATGCGCTATTTACAACTCATATATAATTTACGTACCGTATTAAACATTTACATTAAGGAACAAAGCACTTCAAAGATGTCATCGCGACAATCGTACAGGTCTGTGGTAGTATGATTTCTTAAGAATAACTAGTGCTTCATATAGCAATCGATTGCTTTTGTTACTTTTCACAATTTAAATTACAGGACATGACTACCGTAAATTCTTTCTACCACACATGCACGAGAAAACTACTCAGCTGCCCGAATATATTTTTATTTTTTTTATTTCTTGCCCCGCCTGAGGAAGTTTAAGCATTGTAAGTACCCTTCTAATGGCTCCGATTCTTTATCACCGTCATTTAAATTCTAACGACTCCATCCAAGAGCAGGAAGAAGAGGCAATGTACGGCCCTCTTTGAAGTAGACCTCCGAGGAGCTGGTGGCAATGACTCACTGTGGTCCGGATTGCAATAGAACGGACCAAAATATGTTATTTCTTTAAAATTATAATATTCGATGATTCTTGACCCGTAGTAATAATGATGTGAGGTTCCCGAGTTTGGGTCAACTTGGTATAAGGTAGTAAACCTGACACTGTTTATTTTTGTTTTTTGTTTTTTTTACAAGAACATAGGTTATATTTTATATATATATTCATAAATATAAACCTATGTTTCTTGGAAAAAAAAAGTGTCAGGTGAATTGTAAAACCAATGTTTAGTTTGTTTTTATATGAGCACGATATGTATTTTGTATTTATATGTATGTATTGTATTTTATGTAGCCCTGATGAAGGTCAAATATACGACCGAAACGTCAGCAATGTAGACGGCCTTATTACCAAGTTGACCCAAACTCGTGAACCTCACATCATCTTTAAAATTATATTTATTTTCGGTTAGAAGCCTTCCTACTTTCGAGATCATTAAGGCCCTTGGATGATGACCTTGTGAGTATAGATGCCAATACTAATAATGAAATAAATGATGAAGAAAGATGTGAAATCAGAGGCAGGGGAAAACCTGCCAGGAGCTTACTTTGTCCATTACAAATTCCACATGGGTTCGGGGATCGGAACCGAGTACCAGCAGTGGAATTGATATGCGCTGGATTATGCCTTGATCCCTTACATAAATTCCCTGTTTGTCTGCTCTCTGCGCATAACGACAAAACTGAACAGGGCAGCGTAGAACATGAACCCCAGACATTTTTCTTTTCAGAAATGCCTTAAACCAGCAACCCAACGGAAAATTGATTTTGACCGCCTTGTACGTCCTTCAAACCACCGTGCGACGCTTTTGACCGCGCGGGCCGGCCGGGGGTATGCGTCGTCTTAATACACGCGCGTGTGAAGAAGCTGCTGGGTCCCACGCGCGCCCATTCAGGCGGCACGTACCTCGCCCGGCGCGCCCCTGGCCCCGCGGCCGCTGCAACTAATATTTATACCTTCCGGGCGCGCGCGCCGAATGAATAAGACTGTAAATACAGCATTATGGCGATTAATGAGCTTAAAACGTTTTCAACTACTCGACAGGTGAGCGGCGCGCGCGCCGCATCTGCCCGCAGAGCGGCGCGACGGCTGCTGCCGCTGCCCGGGGGATGAATAGGCTTAATGCAGCGAGCCATTAGATATTAGACGCCAGCTGCTCCTGAGTCGAGTGGTGGTGATTGCTATATATGTCGTGTATTGTGTGTGTGTGTTTGTGTGTGTGTTTGTGTACTGTGTTTGTTGTGTATGTGTTTCTTGTAGGTGTGTGGTTTGTTGGGCGGTGTGAAGTGTACGTGTGTGGTAGAGTGGGGTGTAAATGTGTCGCAGTGTACATGTGGGATGGGAGTGTACCGTGTGGGATGGAGGGGTAACGTTTTGTGGTAGGGTGCGTGTACATGAGGTCGTCCGTGTACGTGTGAGGTAGGGTGTACGGTAGGGAGTGTGCCTGAGTGTGTTTTTATGTGGTGTGAGCGGATGTGCTGTAATGTCTGTGGCTATGTAAGGACAAGACAAATCGCTGATCGATCTTGGACATCGTGACCACCATTTAATGAATGGTTTTTTTTGTATTTCAGAAACAACATAGTCAGTTTTTTGCCATGCTGACATTTTAGTGCAATTATATGCTGTTTATGTATATGCAACATTTCGAACCGATATAACGTAGTCAAGCAATTCTAGAGGTAGTTTTATGAAGAGAAATCAAATGGGAATTAATGCAGATACACGTAGGTCAGTGACTTGTGTTCTTTCTGCATTAAAGCGCGAAAACAGCTTCTCTTTGGAGTTCAAACAGCTGATCGATTTTAAGTTTACAGAACTGTGTAGTTGCAATGTGCATTGACGCAAAATTTGAACCTTCTGACAATAATTCCAAAACTTGCGCCGACAGTTAATACTTGTGTCCATTGACTGAAGGATGACTCTGTGTTCATATAGCTTTGGAATCAAAATAAAATCACACAGTATGGAGAGTCATGTCAGTCCGTGTTTTATGTTTTTGATCCTTCATGTAAAGTACCCTCAAAATCAAAATATCCGGTTGAAACCTCGCAAAACCTCGAGTTAGTTCAGATCAATCGAGGAATATCAACTTGGAGAAAATCAGCTGAACGGTTTAGGCGCTAGCGTTGAACCATAGACAGACACACGTTTTGCCGTCAATTGGTATCAAGGCCCCTCAAAACATGGATTCTGGCTACACCACATGTTAGAAGAAGTAGTTTAATATTTATAGGTACAGGATTTATGAGATTTTGCGTTACCAGGGGCCGGTCAATAACAATTTTTCTGCCGAAAATTCGCCGTTTCGCGGCGCATAACTTTATTTTCTTCCGAAATAAGTGCGACAATGTAAAAATAGGTTGATGACATCAAAAAGTTAATGGAATACTAGTATATCGCCTATGAGAAAGAAGTGAGTGCGTTTTCTACAGACTTACGAAACTAGGCAGTGCGTGAATCATTACTTACGGAAATAATTAGTTAAATGTAACAATTTCTTGTAATGAAGGTGTTCATTCAAATATATTTTATTCACATTCATACAAAAAATAAGCATTAATGAATGACAATACTTTTATCCCAGCATGGTTTTATTTCAGAACAACATACGTCAACCATGTTTGTTAGTAAAATTAAAAATAGAATTTAACTTGTTAAATGAATTAATAATTCAGTATAATAGGCGGAAAACCACTTCAAAAAAAAACTGACACAATGTTTCTGACAATATAGCCGCCTTAGAAGGTTTTATGTCCGTACTGAAAAGTTTCTTGTCAGTAACTAATGTTGTCTCTGAAATAAGTCATTCATATGTGAACATCTGAGGAGAAAGGTAAGAAACTAGTTTGGTTCTGTCTTCTGGAGACAATTCGCAAGCTGTAATCGGAGCCAAAATATTCTAAATACGAAAACAAGAAAATGATGTGCTGAAAACAAGTATATGATTCCAATTTTATTAAGGTCTTTTGTGTAGCTAAATAGTGATGATGATGACGATAATAATAATATAATAATAATAATAATAATAATAATAGTAATAGAAATAATAGTAAAAAACAACCGAAGTGGCTTAGTGCGTAGCGCGCTGGATTCGAAATCGAGAGGTCCGGGTCCGATCCCCGGGCCGGCCATCCTGACGGGGGGGTTTCGTTGGTTTCGGGGGTTTTTCGTTGGGGGGTTTCGTTGGTTTTCCTTGGTCATAAGGCGAACGCTGGGATGGTTCCAAATGCCCCACACAGTGGAACATCTCCCACCCCCCACTATCCCATCTAACACCTCACACCATCATCCTAGTCCTTTCAACCCCTCATCATCACCTCCCTATTCAGTAATAATAATATCATCATATCACCTCCTAATTGTTCAAGGCTAACAACCTAGTCTTAACCAAGGGATACAGCCAAAAGGCTGAAACGACAGGGCCTCGGAAGTGATACACGTGTTGCGTGGTCAGTCGCCCATACGCTAATAGTCCATACACTAATAATAATTAGCCCATACGCTAATAATAATAATAATAATAATAATAATAATAATATAACAACAATGACAATCTGAAATATCCATTGTAACGAAATCCTGCCTCACATTTTACTCTCTAAAATTGTTGGAAGACGAATGTGAATCCGCTCCAGATCTCTCTCCTCCCTGATTTATTTTTTTCCACATTTTGTGTGGAGATTAGCGTAATACCCCAAAAGGTAAAGTTCAATGAAGCTTAGTCAGAGATGTGTGTTAATTAGCCGACAGCTAGTTGGACATGTAATGGCGTAGAGTAGCGAGATGATGGGCGAGGCGACTCGCTGTTCGATCTTCAACATCGATGGCATCGTGTGTGAACGAACCTCAGCGAAGAATGAAATAGAACTGGATTGGAGCCAAAGAATGTTCCTGATAACGAAATAAATAAAATATATTCTAAATTCAGTTATTTAAAATTATTTTTCCAAAATGTTTCATGCAACTGCTAATTATTTTCTAGTTTAACTCTCTATATAGCAAAATGCGATGTACGTTTTAGAAGTTAGGGTTTCTTGGATGCTACAGATGATCGAGCACACCCTACCATCAACATGTTTTAGATTTAGATGCACTTCATTCCTCTGCTCGGTCCAACGTGAGTTAGTAAGTTTCAAGTACTTGGTGTAATAAAGTTAGGTTTTTACAAGATAGACGCACATTAGATATTTGATAGTTGCCGACCAGTGTTTGAGAATGCAATGGGAAAGAGCACTGTGCGTTTGTGTCTATATGCATAAAGGAGTATTGTATGTATGTATGTGCGTTTCTGATGATGGTGATGTGAGGTAGGTGAATCGCTGATGGATCTTCGACATCGGTGGCAAAATTTTGTGAACATAATTTTTTGAACAACTTTTGCGGACTGGATCGCACATTATCCGATATCACAAATCTCTTGCATCAAAATGCTAAAAAATACATTTTTACGTGTTTTCAATATTTCTTTAGTTTTAGAAAAATGGAAATGTTAAAACTCAATTACATCCGTAGTTCAATGATATGGAATGAGTAAAATAGTAGCCATTTAAAAATACATTCAGAAATTTAGCATCATTTAATCCCTCTCTCTTTTGTATCAAGTTGTGAAAATAACAGCCCCTCTTTAAATAGCATTTCATCCTTTCTCTCTGTTTCAAAGTGAAACCCAAGCGACGTGAAATTTCACGCAGATTTGCATTGCTTTTCAATTTAATCACAACATACATTCCTCTCATTCTTATTATCCTTCTATCTTTCCAGGATTAGGTGTGTTTGTTTGTTCCGGCTTTCCCACCTCGCCGTCGGTTGACCAGCTTTCATTTTCCCCATAAAGTTTCCGTAATTCAAAACCTTCGTGAGGCCTTACGCCTTATGCTCCGTCTTACTTTGTAATAAGTTGCCATTTCTGTTAACGGTTCCATCTGTAATTCTTGCATATGTTGTCATTTATTGTTTTCTAACAGAGCACAATCTTTCAGCCTGTCTGGCATATCCATGGCACTGTCCATCAAGCCACTTGCTCGCTGGACCCTCACTTCCCGCCTCTCTGAATATCATTGCTCTTATTTATCCTCTCCAACCTTCCTTCATGATTGCATTTACAGACTATCTGTGCACCCACCCGTTCGTCTACTTGTCATCCCGGGTCACCGGACATAATACTCTGTAGATCTCTCTTTCCTCTCGAGATACGTTTCGAAATACATTTTAATGCCGTAAGTAATTAAAGAAAACTTAACGATCTGTACAGATCCCGCCATTCGCAGCTAGTCCGTTCTATCGTTTCTTTTCTTATATCCCTCCAAGATTATCACTGCATTGATCGTGACCGAATCTTCGAATTTTGCCATCTCACCCCACATAGCCAAGTTGTCCACCAGGTTGCCTACTCGCCTTCATCTTATATTACCTTCTCTTCATTTACCCACTTGCCTTAAACAAGTTAGTATATCAAACCATCCATTCATGTATGCATTAACTCACTATTCCATGCACCCATTATCTAACTCGGTTATCAAACAATATACCCAACAAACTCAAATTCCCATTCATCCACCCACCACCTACCCTCTCAACCACCCACCCATCGACCCACCCAACTACCTACTCACACACCAATTCAATGATTCGCCTATCCAATCGTCCATCCAATAATCCATCCGCCCAGCCACTCACCAAAACGCCTATCCCCTAAACCCACGCTTTCACTAATCTATCAATCCCACACCTACTAATTAGTCCCTGTCTCTTACTTGCTGGCTTCCCAGCAGCCACCGGCCATCCATCCATCAATCCACCCATCAATCCACCCATCCACCCACCCTTCCATCCACCCACCCCTCCATCCACCCACCCTTCCATCCACCCCACCCTCCCATCCACCCGCCCTTCCTTCCACCCACCCTTCCATCCACCCACCCCTCCATCCACCCACCCTTCCATCCACCCACCCTTCCATCCACCCACCCTTCCATCCACCCGCCCTTCCTTCCACCCACCCTTCAATCCACCCACCCTTCCATCCACCCACCCTTCCATTCACCCGCCCTTCCACCCACCCTTCCACCCACCCTTCCTTCCACCCACCCTTCCATCCACCCACGCTTTCCATCCACCCACCCTTCCATTCACCCGCCCTTCCTTCCACCCACCCTTCAATCCACCCACCCTTCCATCCACCCACCCTTCCATCCACCCACCCTTCCATTCACCCGCCCTTCCTTCCACCCACCCTTCCATTCACCCGCCCTTCCTTCCACCCACCCTTCCATCCACCCACCCTTCCATTCACCCGCCCTTCCTTCCACCCACCCTTCAATCCACCCACCCTTCCATCCACCCACCCTTCCATCCACCCACCCTTCCACCCACCCTTCCACCCACCCTTCCTTCCACCCACCCTTCCATCCACCCACGCTTCCATCCACCCACCCTTCCATCCACCCACCATTCCATCCACCCACCCTTCCATCCACCCGCCCTTCCTTCCACCCACCCTTCCATCCACCCACCTTTCCATCCACCCACGCTTCCATCCACCCACCCTTCCATCCACCCACCCTTCCATCCACCCACCCTTCCATCCACCCGCCCTTCCTTCCACCCACCCGCCCTTCCTTCCACCCACCCTTCCATCCACCCACCTTTCCATCCACCCACGCTTCCATCACCCACCCTTCCATCCACCCACCCTTCCATTCACCCGCCCTTCCTTCCACCCACCCTTCAATCCACCCACCCTTCCATCCACCCACCCTTCATCCACCCACCCTTCCATTCACCCGCCCTTCCTTCCACCCACCCTTCCATTCACCCGCCCTTCCTTCCACCCACCCTTCCATCCACCCACCCTTCCATTCACCCCGCCCTTCCTTCCACCCACCCTTCAATCCACCCACCCTTCCATCCACCCACCCTTCCATCCACCCACCCTTCCACCCACCCTTCCACCCACCCTTCCTTCCACCCACCCTTCCATCCACCCACGCTTCCATCCACCCACCCTTCCATCCACCCACCATTCCATCCACCCACCCTTCCATCCACCCGCCCTTCCTTCCACCCACCCTTCCATCCACCCACCTTTCCATCCACCCACGCTTCCATCCACCCACCCTTCCATCCACCCACCCTTCCATCCACCCACCCTTCCATCCACCCGCCCTTCCTTCCACCCACCCGCCCTTCCTTCCACCCACCCTTCCATCCACCCACCTTTCCATCCACCCACGCTTCCATCCACCCACCCTTCCATCCACCCACCCTTCCATCCATCCACCCATCTATTCACTACCCATCTACCCACCCACCCATCCACCCATCCATCCATCTACCCACCCATCCACCCATCCATCTACCCAACCATCCACCCACCCATTCACCCACCAAACAACCACCCACCCAAGCTTTCACTAATCACCAATCCCTCACCCACCAATTTGTTCCTCTCTCTCTCTCTCCCTCTTGCTCGCCGGCGTGCCAATCCTTTTTTATTTACCCTCGCACCCCGCCGCATCGCTCCGTCCCCTCTTCTTCTCACTCGCCCTCTCGTCCGCCAGCTCGCGCGGCCGCCCGGCCGCCGCGCTCCGCCGGCGCTGGACGGCGGCGGCGGCGGCGGCTGACTACCGGAGCGGAAATGACGCGAGCCGAGGCTCATTAGCCGCGGGTCACGTGCCGTCCGCCACCGCCGCCGCCTCCACCGCCGCCCGTCCGCCCGCCCGCTCGCCGGCGCGGCGCGCGCGACGCGGTGCGGCGCAGCCAGCAGCCATCTGTCGCGCCGCGGCGCAACCAAAACTAACGGGCCCGCCGGGACGCGCTGGCGGCAAATTGCGGAGCTGCAGGCGTCGCCGGCGGCGGCCGAGGCGCAGGGCGGAGGGCGCGAGGGCGCGGGGAGGAAGGGAGTCGTTCGCCCCTGATTTATCGACGTCCACCCGCCCTACCACCGCCGCCGCCGCCCAGCGTGCGCTCGGCGTTCGCGGCCGAAGCGTTGTTGATTCCTTTTGACGAGCGAGGCGACTGACTATCTGGTAGGTCTTTGCTAATACTTGCCTCCAAGTTACGTATGCAGTACCAAACTTTCTGATCAAGTGCACACATAAAATTTCTCTTTGCAAGGAGATTTACGCGCAGAAAATTTGAGTAATAAAATCTTCCGTGTAAATTTCGAGAAATGTTATAAAATATAACGTAAAATTAAATCGTAGTATATCTGAAGTTGCAATTTCATTTTGGGAACCCTCTTTAATCTTCCCTCAGTTTATTGCCGCTCTGATTTGTGACTCTCCATTACGATCTTCCTATCTTGTTAGTTTTAGTGGAAACGCACAGCAGTTATATTTACAGAGATAGTCTTAAAGATGAATGATGTATTCCATAGGGCTTATTTTTTAGCGACTATACCTGATTAAAAGATACGAAGTGTTAGCAATTGAACTTTATATTTTTTACCAATATTGATCAAAACGACTTGGTCAATACAATATTAAATTTAAAATACGTGAGGGTAAATGATGATTATCGAAAAACTGATGACTGAGTAATAAGTGTGAGAATAGAGAGAATAGAAATGCTGTATGACGCAGAAGAGAAACGCAGAATGACAGTAAACAGCTGCCACAGCATCGTCAGTCACATGCTGTCATCAACACGTGCCATAGTTCCTTCCGCTTTGCACGAATTTCACGAGACGGATTAGATCATGATTTGGATTACTCAGAATTCGCATCTAGTGCATTGGTGGATAAGCTACAGATTGCAACTACATCCCAAGACGAATAACTTTAAACAGGAAATAAGGTTTTGCTTATAACTTCATATCGGTGAACTCTTGGCAGTTATGTATAATCCTTGTTGAGCATATTCTTGTACCATAATTCTTCAACCCTCTTCTGTTTGCTGCAGCCACTGATCTCGAGTCACTCTCAGAAAAAATCTGCCACAAACATTTTCCCTCACAACTTCCACAGGAGCCAATGAGCCATGAATTTCATTACTGATCTGTTCCAATGGCCAGAGCACATTCATCGATAAATATTTTTAAAACAGTTACCTTCGACATTATTACACATGAATGGAAAGGATGTGATCAAGGGATACTTAGAATGTTCATGTTAGCACATAGACCGTTACACTATAAATCGACCTTCCCCTCGCACATGCCGAATAAAGCTCAAATTGATCATTAAGCCCTTAGTATTATAATTTAATGTCGGTAAACCTTGGGGCGATTTGTATTATTCAACCCATCTTATTTTCGTTCCGATTCCCAACGCTCCACCATATTCTCAGTCTCTCTCAGGTCGTCTGGCTGACATCTACTACGAAATAGTGTCGACTGACACAAATTCTACTGATCTCACTCGTAGAAGATCCAGGATATCCAGAAATAAATAGTACGCTGGCCACTATTCATCAGATCAACCTCTTCCCCAAAGACGAATAAAGCTCAAAGAAAAAACATCAAGTCACAGATTATAATTTCGTAAACCTTGGGTCTTTTTTTCCTGAGTGTACTTCCTCCCTAATACTCGACGATCTGTTGCCTGCCCCCTCTGCTTGCCTATGAACTTGGTCTCTTTTGGGGCATTCCTTACGGAAAATCTGTTGCAACAACAATTGCTTTACCACAAATTCCACACATGTGGCAAACGTGTCATCCTACGTATCTATTTGTATGCTATCGCTATGAATGTGCATACTAGCGCATCCTTCTTCTTCCACAGACCGTCTTGCTCCTTCCCAACACTGACGATGCTCAAACAGAAACATTGATGCTCAGATTACAATTTTACAAGACCAGTCTAGAGGCGAATGTGTCTCAATCATCCCCAGGAGCATTCTCGCCTCGATTTGAAACGCTCTATCGTCTTCAGAGTCTTTCTCAGTCACCCGGTCGACACATCTGCCGCTAAATAGTATTGTTCGAAACATTCCACATGATTCGCTGAGGCATGGTCGTGGATATCCAGATTTGGAGAAGACGGTTTCACCATTACCCTTCAGATTGCATTGCTCGCCGTAAGGGCGAGTCAAGCTCAAATAGAAACTTTAAGGTACGAATTGAAATTTTACATTGCGAACCTCGGGGCGACTGGATATAATTTACTCCAGAGTTTTCTCGTCCCGAATCCAACTCTCCGACGTATTTCTCAGCTCTTCCCAATCTCTCATTTGATATACCTGCCGCGAAACACACTTCCATGGAAGTGTCTCGGACATATCCTGAGTATTCAGGTATGAAAAGCACAACACTTCAGATCGCTTTGCTCGTCAGAAAACGAATAAAGCTCAAACACATTAAGACAATGATAATTTCATATCACAAATTGTGTGATATGGTGATTGTGTCTCATTGGCGTTATGAATTCCCTGTTTGAACTGAAAACCCAAATCATTTTATTTGAATGGTTTGCGAAAGATAATAATAATAATAATAATAATAATAATAATAATGTATTTATTAATGGCGAGGCTCAGTCCATAGGACCTGCTCTTTCCGCACTAACCACAAGATGTATGATCCTGCTCGCAAGTGTATAAGCGTACATGGTTATTATTTTAAATAAATTAGTATTATCAAATTTCTGTCATGCTTTCATTGTTGGGATAGAAACTTTTCGATCACCCCTCGTATTCTCCTCCCAAATTCTCAACGCTCCGCCCTCTTCCTCTCCCGTGTTGTCACATTTGGAGGTAAAATTGCTTTTGACCTCCACAAATTTCCGCAGGTCCTACAGGGATAGGATTCTGGATACCCAGAAATGCTAGGATGCTAAGCATAAAATGCTCTGTTTCACATAATGGATAAAGTTCAAGAGGAAACATTAAGGCGCGGATTATAATTTCATATCGGAAACCGGGGAGCGATTCTGTGTCATCCACCCCATAGTATTTCCGCCCCGATGTCTCAAAGCTCCGCCGACTCTTCAGCCTCTCTTCTCATCCATGTTGTCACATTTGCAGTAAAATAGTGTAAACCGCCACAAATTCCACATACTCTACAGGAAAAGGATCCTGGATACCCATGAATGGGAGAACACTACGCATCAGATCGCTGATTGGCAAGACGGGAAAGATCAAAGAGAAAATATGAAGGTGTGGGTTATAATTTCATATAGCAAACATGTCGGGGTGATTGTGCAGGATTCACCCCAGCGTATTCTCGCTCTCCGCCATCTTCTCAGCCTTCTCAATCGACCAACTGACACATCAGTCGCGAAATGGTGTTGCATGACACAATTCCACAGGTCTGATCTTAACATTGATCCTGGATACCCAGAAATGTGTAACACGTAGGCAGCAACGCATCAACAACGCAAAGGCGAATGTTTAAAAAACAAAAAAAAAACATTAAGCAGGAATTGATTTCATATTGCAAAACCGGGGGACGATTGTGCATCATCCGACCCAGCGTTTTCTTGGCCCCATTCTCAACGCTCCGACGTCTTCTCAGCCTGTCTCAATCTCCTAGGATGACACATCTTTGGCAAAATATATAATTCCCAGGTCTGACTGGGACATGATTTTGGATACGCAGTAATATTACGGGTCATTAGGCCTCTCTGTCACCCAGCCGACACATCTATTGGAAAATAGTGGTGACTGTCCCAAATTCACGGGACATCCAGAAATAGCTCAGAGACCGCTACGCATCAAACCGCTCTGATTGGCAAACGCGGATAAAGCTCAAAGAGCAGACATCAAGGCGAGGATTATAATTCCGTATCTCAAACCGGGAGCGATTGTGTATCATCCACCCCCAGCGTATTCTCGGCCCAATTCTCAACGCTTCGCCGTCTGCTGCGGCCCTTCCCTGGGCGACGGGCGGGCGGGGCCGTGACGAACGCGGGGCGAGGGCGCGAGCGCCCGACGCCTTTGCGCAGGGCGCGTGGCCCCCGCAGGGCGCCGAGCACGTGCCGCGCCACGCGCACACGCCCTCGGTCCAGACGCCGCGGTATCAGCGCCACCGCCCCACCCCGCGCCGCGCCGCGCTGCCGTCGCTGGAGACCTCCCGGGAGGTATTAGGCGCTGCCGGGGGGAGCAAGTGTTGGATAAGAGCGGGCGGCTTTCAGGCTGCAATGATCCCTTAATACGACAAATCATGGGATAGAGAAGGACCTTGCATTTATTGTTATCTGAAATATTCTGCACGTTTCTTCGTTGCTTTACTGATGTATATGTTTATTGATATGTTCATTTAGTGTCCACTAATTCGTTTATTTACTTACATATTGTGCGTTGCGGGTAAATTCACTACTAAGCCACATTCGGACGGAAGCCGAATTTATATATTATCAACTTATCACTTTAATAATATAACCATTGATTGATTGTGATGATGATATTCTGTGAATGAAATTTATGAGTGCTATCTTTCTAATTCATTTTGAAATTCGCCTACACCAACATCAAGCCCTGACACTACAAGTCGCAAGTCCTGGATGCGAGCGATCGACTTTCATAATACAGTGATCATTTACCATTTAGATACACGTACTTAGAATTAACATTACAAACATAGAGTAGGAATAGCAATTAATTAAGGTCTTGGTGACATCCACTCGATCGTACCAATGACCTTGATATCTCCAATTTCTTCGTTCCACTATTGGTCCTTGCTGCATTAGAAAATTTGCTATTGAAACATATAAATGATTCATTCGATTCTCTTGAAAAGCAAATGTCGGTATTTTTGTGGTTTCAATACTTGGTAGTAAAAGATAAATAACAATTAAATAACACTTTAATTTACAATAGTCATGACTCATGACGTTTGCTTTAAGCCGCTTTGGAAGTTGAGACAGTAAATGCATGAACTGGCTCGGTACCCTCGAGGGAGGGGAGAAGGAATTAGTTCCATGCGTCAGTGTCCAATACGAAATTCAGTATTACAAACATCAATGCGTTCGATATATCAACTTTACTTTTCAAATCTGAGGTACACAAATATGTCAATAAGAGTAAAAGTACAAACAAATAACAGCAAATAACCTTGCAATAAAATGTTTTCTTTAAGATTTCCTGGATTACCACTAGATAGAATAGCGTAGCGACAATCACGCATTTCACAGGAATGATCATGATCATGAATGAACAACCTATTTCTAGATTTATCCCATTTCCTTTCAAATATATTATTATTTACAATCCATTCTTCCAAATCTCGAACAGTTTTTTCAACGCATACTAGCACGAGCAGTATGTGTGCTTGCTTGAACAACCCAAAACGACACGGGGAGAATATCCGAAATAAACCCGCTCGATTCACCCCCACCCTCCGCCTCCCAACGCCCTCGGCAGTGCTCCCGCCCTCCCCCGTACCTTCCCCCCACTCTCCTCCCCCCCCGCCATCCACCCCGTCCCGCCCTGCCCCGCCCCGCCCCTTCCCGTCCCGTCACCGTCCCGTCCCACCTCGTCCCCGGCACTGCATTCTGCCGGCCCCGCTCCCGCCGCCGCCGCCCGGCCCCGTCACAACCCCGCCCCGCCCCGTCCAACCCCGCCCCGCCCCGTCCAACCCCGCCCCGCCCCGTCCAACCCCGCCCCGCCCCGTCCAACCCCTCCCCGTCCAACCCTCCCCGTCCAACTCCGCCCCGTCCAACCCCGCCCCGTCCAACCCCGCCCCGTCCCACCCCGCCCCGTCCAACCTCGCCCCGTCCAACCCCGCCCCGTCCAACCCCGCCCCGTCCAACCCGCCGTCGTCCAACCCCGCCCCGTCCAACCCCGCCCCGTCCAACCCCGCCCCGTCCAACCACGCCCCGTCCAACCCCGCCCCGTCCAACCACGCCCCGTCCAACCCCGCCCCGTCCAACCCCGCCCCGTCCAACCCCGCCCCGTCCAACCCCGCCCCGTCCAACCCCGCCCCGTCCAACCCCGCCCCGTCCAACCCCGCCCCGTCCAACCCCGCCCCGTCCAACCCCGCCCCGTCCAACCCCGCCCCGTCCAACCCCGCCCCGTCCAACCCCGCCCCGTCCAACCCCGCCCCGTCCAACCCCGCCCCGTCCATTCTCGCCTCGCCCCCGCCGGACACTGCATTCGGCCGGCCCCGCGTCCGCCGCACCGCCTCGCCCGCGCCTCATCGCCGCAG
This sequence comes from Acheta domesticus, assembly GCA_031308135.1. Taxonomy (NCBI): domain Eukaryota; kingdom Metazoa; phylum Arthropoda; class Insecta; order Orthoptera; family Gryllidae; genus Acheta; species Acheta domesticus. Next base: position 49,662,882 of record JAHLJT010009419.1, read on the forward strand.
CCGCCGCTGATTTATTGCAAGTCGCGGAATAACTCACGGGGGATCGCGCTATCGGCGGCCGAACGCGCGACCACGGCAGCGGCGGACACCGCGGCACCGGAAGGGGCGGGGACACGTCGACGGTATGCGCGGCCTGGCCTCGGAGCCAGCAACACGGAGCAAGCTTCTCTCGGATTGCGTTTGGCGGTGGAATTGGTAGAGGAATGGGTGCTAATGTTAGTTGTGGTTGCTAAATAGGTAGGTTGGTTTTTGTCGGTGGTGATTTTGAGGGGTGAAGGTGGTAGTGATAGAGGGTTTTTGTGGTGGTATAATGGTGGTGGTTCTGGAATTTCTGCTGGTTGTTTTGGTGTTTTGGTTTTCAAGCAGGTGGAGACGGAGGCGATAGTGGTAGTTGCGGTTCTATTGATTATGATGATGAACGTGGGGAGCATGGATGAGGTTGTATGGATAATGATAGTAGTAGTTGTTGAATACGTGATGGTGATGTTTTTCGTGGTGTGGTTGGTGACAATCTCTGAATATTTTGGTACCAATAGTGATTGTTTGGGTAGTGGTATTGCTGGCTGTTTTGGTACCGTTTGTCCCAATTCTTTGTGTTGTGGGTTTGTTTTGTTTCGATTTCTTTCGGTGGCAAAGTAAGAGGTGGTTCTGGTTTCGGTAGTTGTGCTGATTGTGATCATAGGAGAGGATTTATTTTTTTCTACAGAAGATGCTTGGTTAGATGATGAATTATTATGTTATATATTTTTAACAGATAATATGGTGGTTGTATTAGTTGTTTTAGTTATTGTCGTTTTTCCGGGCTTAAGTTGATTATGTGATGGTGGGGGAGCAGGTATTACCACGTGTGGTTTTCATGGTTGCAGTGGTAACGTTATCGACAAAGGAAAGCGGATATACATATTTAGATGTGACGCTTTTGGCTCACCCGGAGGAGTATTTAGAGCAGGTGCCCATGGCTGCGTTTATGCACGAAGTGACAATATGATAACAATTATAATGAGAATTAGGTAAACTTGTAAAATACTGTTTATTTTGAAAAAGGATTTTTCGAAAACATGATTCGCCCAACTTTTACGTCAGAAATAGTAACACATAAACATAATTCTTTTAAACAATAACATCAATTACTGAAGTTGGAGTAATGGTGTTTCCGCTCTGAATAATGTATTATGAATTACATAAAATATTGCCCTAAAGGATACTTAAATGTTTAGGACACTAAACCAAATACTCAACTAAAATATTTGACGGTGCCATTGTGTAACCTCAACAGGCAAAATAACCTAATATCAAACGATCCAAACGCAAAACGAAAGATTCAGATCGTAAATTACACTTCTTCTCTCCTCGTTTCACCTCACTCAACAGAAGCAAGAAGATGCAATGCAGTTTGACATATTTGTAGAATAATATTTAAGAATGTGTGATGTCTTGTGATGTGATGGTGTCTTGTAATGGCGCAGGTGAACATTGATCGTCGATCGCTAAAGTGTCACTTATGAACTGTTTCTGACACGGGCGTAACATGGAATGTAAGCTGAATAGGGAAATTAAAATTCATTCAATCCCAATTTGAACTAAAATAGTCATTTAAACGCTTGTGCTTCATAGCGAACATTTTTCAATTTTCAAAAGATCAATAATCACTTATCATTCGGCCGTATTTTGTCACCGCACACATTTATCCTGTAATTTATTGTGTTGGAGGCAACAAGGACTGAAACTATCACAAATCCGAGGTTGACAGTTGACCCTAGGAAGTCGGTACGTAGCGTCGATTCTCTCCCTTCCATGAGTCAGGCTCCGCATATCTGAGAAATCTTTGAAGGTCAATCTCCAGAATAGAAAAAGGACCTCTTTCGTAATGTTTTGTATTATATAACTATATTTTTATAAATTTATATTTATTGATAAATTTCCATTTATTTGTAAATTTCAATCTAGTAATTTAAAAGTTTTTAAATCCCTGTATTTTATCAGGTGGAACATTCAAATATTGTACATAATTGAGACGACTGAACGATGCTAAAAATATGAAGAGGGATAAGAGAGCATTTGCATTATGGTTATAAAATTAATGTATTAAGCCGTTGTACACATTATCGATTTTGGGTAAAGTATCCAGCACGAATTCTTCGGTATCAAATAACATATGATGATCTGTTAACGAGAAATTCGGGTCTCATATTTGACAGCAAATAAATTATAGTCTTTGGTCGATTATCGTCGTTTACTCATCACCACCGTCAACACAACATGCACATACTATTTAACACTGCTACGAATCACTGCGACCACAGTAGGCACTCAAGTTCCAGCGGGATTTGAGCAGACACGTTGCCGGTGGGGAAGGCTGCCCCTAGGCGGAATTTTCGACACTGGGTAAATAAGTCGAGTTCAGCCAGTCTGATCGAGTCTAACAGGCATCTGCTCTCATCGATAGTTTTCCATGTTTTCTCCGACGAACCCACGCTAATCAGGAGCAATACCTTTGACAAACGGGTCAAGGACCGAGCGCGATCTTCCCTTCCTCATCTGTGTCCTCTGCCTTTACTTACACACGCTTACACTTACATGCACCACCACACACGTCGGTGGACCAGACGGGCGCTTAGGGCTTGTTTCTGCTGGGGCGGTAACCTATTTATGGGAGATACCGGGAGGGAAACCCCCACAAGTAGACGTACAGGTTGGCTCTGGACCTCCCTTTTCAGCAGGCGTGTAAAACCGCCACGTCCCGGGATACCACACGAACTACACTAACGCCACTAATTACTAATTTAATAGCGCGCTCGTAAACAGGAAACAGGTACTCACCCACCACACGCGGGTGGCTGCAGCTCTCGCTCAAGTACCAGCGATGGCCGCTGTGAGACACGCGCTCCCGGTGGGCGGGTGGGAGGGGTGGGGGGTGGGGGGCGCACACGGGCTGCCGGCCGCCCCTGTCCTCGCGCGGCGCGTTGCGTGCTGCCGTGCGTGAGCTGCGTGACTCGGGATTGTTCCGCGCGCAACCCACCCTGCGACTGCGGCCTTCGAGAATTTAACACGAAGCTCAAGTCATGCGGCGTTTGGGCAGGAGGCGACCGTTGCGCTGTACGGAGATGTTTGATAACCTTATCTAGTCGTGGTTGTGGTTTCAGTTAAAGAAACTCTGCTTTAACTTAAGCGGCGGGATGAGTGCGGAAGAGTTAAGGCTATGGGATTGCTAAAGAGAAGAAAATCGAGTTACCTGTTTAGAACAAGTTTTTTTCCGTAATTTATAATGAAATTAAAAATCTTGTTGTTATCTCGCGTGAAGTATCTTTTCAAGAAAGCACAGCTTGAAATTTTGTTTTCGTAGCCACAAAATAACTAATATTACATTGTGTTATCGTCAGTACACAATAAAAGTGACTCCTTTCAAAAAATGTCTTTTGTGGGCTTCATTCTGAGAGGAGCTTAATTTCCGGGAAAAGGGAAAATCTTGCTCTCGAAGTACAGTGTATTTTAATCATCTTCACGATAGTTTGAGTAAAATAATATATTAAAAAAATATATTTATTCATTTGACTAAAACGGGACGACCGTTTTCAAATATGTCATTTCCCTGTTGCACTCACATAATACAAAATTTTGTAAGAAAATGTTCAAACTCACGCATCAAAAGTTTGTGCAGTCGAATTTTTTTCATCCAGTGTTAAATGTTTGTAATAGTATAATATCATTTCGACTATTATTAATTTTGTATTTGAAAAGTCCATTCAGCCCCATTTTAGGTTTTAAATTTTTTCCTTTTCGTGTTAGTGTCATGCTGAAGAATAATTGCAAAAAATAATATTAATTCTCAAACATTCCTTTGAAAATTAAAATTCAAACCAAAATTAAGTTTCAAATTCTTCATCAGTGATGTTTATTGCCATATCGTTAGCTTGAGGATCCGCCTCAGAATGTTGTTCGGCTTTGATAGTGTTGAAATTCTTCAAACTGCCGAGTATTCGCAACCTCGTGTTCATGTAGGGCGTGCTCCGCTGTAGCAGAATCTAAGGTGTTCCAGTCTTCTCCAATTGTTTTTGAAATCAAATCGAGGTGTAAATGGAACAATCTGTTTTGGATTAAAACCAAATCAGATCTAATTTGTCGTATTCTTTTGAAAATAGCGCGAAACCGAAAGTGCGTTAAATGCGCTCCGCTTGTCGCTTCTAGCTATGGGTTTAACTTTCAGAAACGACGGAGTATGTCTTCGTCTCTGTATCGCAGAAGAAATGCCAGCTACCAGAGCTTGCGACCCCGTTTGTCTCGTAGTTTTCCGAAATATTTGCATCATTTATATAAATGATGTGGATGTTTATATGAATGATAGCTTGAATGATGTTCATCGCTTTGTTTAGTAGATGCCATGCACCATCTAATTTTTATCATAAAATTAGTATTAATCGTATTAGTAGAAATCAAGTCAGCGAGGTCAGGATGCTCAGCTGAGACCATCGTGAAATTTCGATCAACCGAAAATGAGTTTTTTAATGCCAACTTTGCATATTTTTTAAGAAATCCAGATTTAGCATTTTTAGTATCATTTCAGTAACTCATTTTAGTATCATTCAGTAACTCATTTTCATCGTTTTTAGGATCAACAGGATTTTCGTATTTGGCTCAGAAATAATTGAAGGAATGTGTGTGTAAAAATAATGCCGTTAAAATCTGAGGAACAAACAGGTCAAACCTAACAATCCGGGCCCAATTATAACCGATCCCTTAATCATAGCTGTATCCACATTTTCCAAAATTCCGCACCCATCATCCTAATGACATAGTATATCAGTGGTCGTAAGTCGTAAACTGCATCCTTCAATTTTCCAATTGCGCCGCTAATACATTTCCATCATTATTGTCATTCACCTCACGTCACACTCTCATTCTACAGAATTGCTGAAGTGAAATACACAGTCATCATTCCAAACTTTTCTTAATGTAGGTATACATCCTTATTGTCACCACCGTCATTAACATGTTGTCGATCTCCGTTACAAGCATGATTCCGAATTCAGCAAACGGTTAATATGTTTTATTTTTGTGTTGCTGATTCCCAATTACCATGTCATCCGAATTCACTTTTACATAACATACATCCTGTCATTGTCATGTAATTACCAATATTATATTATTCTTATGTTCTCGACGTACTAGATTATTTCACTTGACCATTTTCGCGATCGAACAGTCATTCTCGACCTTTTTAAGAGGTTGGCAATGCTCCTTCAGCCTTTGCAATCCTCGCCACCAACTCCTCCCTACTCTTCGCCAAAGCTGTTTTTACTAGACCTCTTCAACAAACTCTTCATTCTCCTCACCACCCTCTCTGCCCCAGCCATTCGCCTCGCTCCCCCATCCCCAGTCCCCCTCGTTCCTCAACTCATCCACCGCCGCCGCCATCTACTGTCCATATCACTCGTGCCACCCACTGTCATCTAAGTCACTTTTATCCCCACTCACCAACCCGGTCGTTCAGTTGTTTTTTCTGTGGTACTACCTACCGCCTCCATCACCACCACCACCCGTACGTCTAACTCACTCTACTTGTCCCCGCTTCCCTATCATCCCCTTACTCCCACAGCCCCCCACGACACTGCTACCTCTTAATCCCCATCGCCCCTATCGTCTCGTCACCCACGACCTCCAATTCCCTACTCACCATTTCCAACATCCCCACATACCCACTTTCCCCATTTCCCTACCGTCCCACCACATCCATGACTCCCACCCCGGCCATCACCCCCATCACCCCAGCCCCTCCGTGGCCTCCGCCGTCCTCGGTCTCACCGTCCCAACCGCTCCCTTTTTCCCAGCCTCATCCCCCGCCCCATCACCACCACCCCTCCCACCGCCCCCACACCGCCCACGCCCCCGTCGCCCGCCCTGCCCCACCCCGCCCCATCGCAGCGCGGTGCGCCATCGCCTCGGGGGCGTTTAGCTATTCCCGGCGCGGCGTTCGCCTCCATCCATCATCCGATCGCGCGGCCGGGATCTCGGGCAACTTAGCAGGAGCCGGCGCGGCGCGGCGCGGCGCGGCGCGGCGCGGCGCGCGGGAAGCTGTCTGCCGCCGCCGCCGCCTTCGCGCCCCCGCCCCCCTAAATGCGTACGCCCTATCAATCATGATCTCAATTATTATTCATTCATCATCTTGTAGGGGCGCCCCGCGGGGGAGCGCCGCCTTCTTGAGACAATACACGTGTTGCGCCCGAGGAGGCCGCCGCCGCCGCCGCAGGTGGGGCAGGTGCTGCGGAGAGCCGCTCGTGAACGACTTGCTTACGTTGCAGCATCTGCGTTTTTTGTACGTAGTACCTACTTGAGAACTACTGATTGAAGTGGCTCAGGGCGTTGCGCTCTGGCTTCGCATTCGGGAGGCCCGGGTTCAATTCCCGTGCCGGCCATCCTGACAGAGGTTTTCGTGCTTTCTTCGATCAACCAGGTGAATGCTGGGATGATTCTACTAAAAGACCAGGACCGCAAAACCGACGCGCCGCGGCGCCGCTAGCCGAATTCGTTAATTACGTGATGCCACAAAGGTTACGCGATTTCGAGACATTGAGGGGTTCCTACTTGGGAGACCTACTAGGAACCCCGGGATCTAACGACGCAGAGATCAATATTGCACCTTACGAGACATATAATGGCTAAATTCAATACAAGTTGGGAAGTAATAGAGATGAGGTTATTAACAAATTCTCAAAGATTTGGAATATTGGTTTGCTGATGAAGTGTAGCTGAATTTAAAATTCTTTAAACAAAAGGGTGTTGTCTGGACCAGCATTTTTACTATGTTGCATACTACATACTATGTTGTATAGAGAAAGTGATGTAATGCGGCAGCGAAAAATGATGATTTTTCGGAATAACAATTCGTATTATACGTCCCTGATACTGGAAAAGTGGATAATTCTTGTTCCTACGAGTATTTGTCATAGCACGTTGTGTAGACAGAATCAACGTTTTGTAATTTGACACCGAAAATTTTATTTACGGCAAAACCTCAGTCCGATCATGTTAAAACGTCCTACCTATTAAAACGTCTGTCCATCTATCTGTCCGTCTGTCTACCTGTTAAAACGTAGGCAGGATTTTCACCAAAATTGATATTTTTTTGAATGGAATATCAAAATGTATTCCTCGATCGATCAGGCTCTTGTCGCGGTCCCATAATAATGAAATGGATGTTTTAATATAGGAGGATACTTAACAAGCCCCAACGACATTTTCTACTATTTTTTAAATGGCCCTAGATGTTTTAATTCATTTTACTTTCTCGCCTACTGCCACGCTGAATAGAGAAAGTATTGTAATTCTGCGGGGGGAAAAGGCGAATTTTCGACATAAAAACTCAAACTCAGAGTGGAGGCGAAGGTGAAGGTAGAGACTGAGGTGGAGGTTGTGATGAGGGCGTAGGAAGAGATTGTGATGGGGCGGAGGAAAATGTTGTGTTGGGGGTGGAGGAAGAGATTGTGATGAGCGCGGAGGAAGAGGTTATGATGGGGTGGAAGAAGAGGTTGTGATGGAGTGGAGGAAGAGATTGTGAGGGGGAGGAAGAGATTGTGACGGGGCGGAGGAAGAGATTGTGATGGGGGCCGAAGAAGAGGTTATGATGGGGTGGAAGAAGAGGTTGTGATGGGCGAATGGAAGAGTTTGTGATGGGCGGAGGAAGAGATTGTGATGAAGGCGGAGGAGGAGGTTGTGAAGGGGTGGAGGAAGAGATTGTGTTGAGCGCGGAGGAAGAGGTTGTGATGAGGCGGAGGAAGAGGTAGAGGTGGAGGAGGAGGTTGACGGTGGTGCAGCAAACTCAGGCGGAGGGGAGATGCTGGAGGCGGCGGCGTTGTCGGAGGCGCCGAGCGTGCACATTATTAATTAATTCACAGCTTAGTCGGAGTGAAGGCGTTCGCCTACCATGCAAATTTGCATGAGAACAAGTCTCGACGTCCTTATGATTTGTTGGTAGCTTCCACTGCAATGTACCCCCGGCCGCGACGCGCCGAGCTGCATGTTGCCCTCTCTCTAAGCCAGTGTTGTCAAGGTCGATACCACGAGCACAAGTGCCACGACGAAATCGCCCCTCCACGCAATTCATCACCCCATCATCAGACAACGTCATCCCTATTTTAAAACGGCGGGGTTACTAGTACTTTTAATATTTCCCTTTCCCGACGATAGTTGCGCAGAGTAGCTCGCGGCATGCTACGGTGCCACGACGCGTGCCACAGCCCTCAGTAGAAGACCTTCGCACCACTGCTCTAGGCGCAAGGGGTGCGCAGTCGTGGGTACAGTCGTGACCAATGATGATCACTAAGATGGTAACCCGATCCGACGCCAAACATGTGTTTGAAACAGTTTGTGGATATGTGATATTTGAATTCTGATTTTTCAATATTTTTGTTCTTTTCTTTTAACACAATAACTTATCATAGGATTCATACAATGACTTATATATTTTATGTATTTTGTGAGCAGGAAATTTGATTTATTATATTCGATAACAACTCATGCCAAACTACGAATGATTTTTGTATTGATGCACATAAGCAACCAATTCTTTGCTTCAATATATTACACATATATTATTAAAAATGCTTTACTATGCATGTCATAATAAGATTGCTACTACTTCGGTGTTCTGTAGCTTCTTGAAAAGGCATATGTTTAATTTCGTCATTATTACCTGTGTTTTAAGAGAAAAATCCACTTGTTTGTAATGTAATGAGCCAGGAAAGTATAGATGTTTTGAAAATCTGAAGTCGTATTAAAAAAATTAGATGTTCCGTATTATAATATAATTATAGCTCATAAAATAATATTCATACATTAGTTGAAAAATAAATTCATAAAAATATGTGCTAGTAATATTTTTCAAGAAATGAATAAACCAATCGTTTTTTTTCTCTTGGTTGTTTAAGAAAATTAGTGTAATTTACAAGGATCATTTATCATTGATTCGGAACGGATATTGCAGTGGTTCTACTAAATTCCCATTCTGCAACATAATTTTGAATCGCATTTATTCCGAGTGCTACCTTCGTGATGTTGAATCTTGGACATTAGCAGCATACTTTACCATCACCAAATGCGCTTTATTGGAAACAAAATTCACTTATCATGATTATGTGTCTTGTATCATATACAATACGAGTCACGTGAGTACACCCGATAATTCTGGTAGAGTATCGTTTTCCCATAAAACGTTACCGTAAGGCGAGGGATCGCGCATGTTCAGAATCTCGAAGGGGGGTTAATATTGTATATCATATAGTGCATATATCGCCCCTAAGCAAAAAACTTTCTAACCTGGCAGAGCTCGCGCCGAATTTCCAAATGCAATGCTCGTTTGTCTGTGAGACTCAGGAACATATTTTGTATGGGAAACCGTGGGGATTGTGTACATGTTCAATGTTTCTTTTGTATATCCTTTATATAGTGTACAAATTAACTTACATTTATGAGTATTGTAGCGTCATTGGCTTGCCTTCCTGCTCAGAGAAAAGGGCTTGCAAAGTATGGGCGTGAAGATAGCTAAATATAGCCACCCGAGTGCCACAGCAGACCAGAGAAACTTTCAAGAACGGAGCTGGCTGGTGGTGGGGAACGGAGGTGATGAGGTGTCGTGCGCAAAGAAACAGCGGCGGCTAGACATGTCTCAGAGCAGCTCGTAGGGGGGGGGAGATGACGTAGGAGGTCATGTGATTCGACCCTTTATAAACTCGCGTCGCGATGCCCCACGTTGTGTAACGTTTTTCTGATTTCATCGCAGCTAGTCTGCAAAATGTTGTCCGCCCAGGCTGGCGCGGAGTGCTGTGTGCATGAGTTGGTGTTCCGATGTGTTCGAGCATTGTTAAGTGGTTCTCTACCACCACGGGGCAGATAGGGTATCATCTGAGGGACATTAGATGCCGAGTTGCGAGTCGGCCTAGTTGGCCTGTCGCTGACGCAGCCGCAAAACACATGTAGTGAGGAGGGCTAAAGTTAGGTAGCTCCAACAAACCCTTATAGTGAAAACCTATAAATACTGTAGATATTTATGTAAAATTAATTGTATATAGTCCACTCGCGTCTGTTCCTTTGTGATGTACATCCTACACGATGTTTCAGTATGTAGAGTTTATTCTAAATAAACTTGGAGAAATAATATCGTGGCGGGCAGCAGTCTTGGTTGCTGCGACCAACTGGGGTTTGCAGCATTCGTTGTTCGCTCGCTGCAACGTACCTGTCAGTTTACAGCTTTCTTGTAATTTTAAATGTCATTCTAAAGGGTAATCATTGGGCGCCGACAAGAAGCTACTTGAGCAGGGAAAAATTCGGGCTAACGTGCACACCCCGAAAGAACGTACGCCATAGAACATTTGAAATGAAGACGTGTAATTAAAAACTAAACCTTATAACTAAACACATGAATTACAATGCCCTTTACAGGCTCTATTGATCGCCATTTGCAATCAATTGACTGTATAGTTACTTTCAAAAGCCATGAGCAGCTTTGCTGTAGTTAATAGTTTCTTTATGCTACACTAAAAAGGCTCTCACTGATACCATACCCGTCTGCCACCAAAAAGTTTATTTACCATCGCGGTTCAGTTGATCCTGGGGCGTCAGCCTGAAGCAGGTCATCGAGTCGTGTGTTCTGACCACTCCAGAATCATTTGAGAATAATTTAAAAGAATCTCCATCTTCTGCAATGAAATCGTTCAAATTCTAGGAGTGTAAAATTAAATGTACCGCCGCCAGTTTGGCGCCAGGAAACTTTCCTTTTACTCAAAGTTTCCATCCAAAGATATCTTGAGCAAAGTATGCCCGAAAACTTCCAGTGCGACGGCAGACATTGGTAAACACCCCATCCCACTTCCAACCTCTGCAATGTAAATGTGAATGTATGTGAAAGTGCAGAGTGACAATCACTTTTGTGTAAACTTATAAATACTGGCTGTATGAGTCTATGCGCCAGTTCACATGTAGCATGTAGTAAGAACCAGACCTGTCTGTACATTTCATCTTTAATAAACTTCTGTTGGAAAAGAACTTCGTATCTTCATTTCTACAGCAGTACAGCACAAGCAATTTGAACCTGAGTCGAGGAAAGTAACTGACTTTCGACTGTTTAACTCTCGTTGCCGTAGCTGCTCGGCGGCACGCGCCAGACTCGATGGGGCGGGAGCGCACCAGGGTGGCACCCATCCTCAACCGCAGAAGAGAATCTGCCCCCACGCCCAGTTGCGTGATTCCCTCCAGGTCAATGCGGTCTTGTCCGGCCTAACTCAGCAGTGGAGGCGTCCAGACTCGAACACGCGTTTCACAGCAGGGCTGGACTCGGATATTGTTCCGCGATGGCAAGCATGTCAGACTTAACGCGCGTTTCGATGACGCGGAGAAAATTCCCGTAATTAACTGACGAGAAAGAAATGATATCGAATTTGATGTATGTAGCCCAGATTTTTTTTTTTAATTGCAGGACCACCAAATGTTGACATTTTGTCTCTAATATCATTGTAATGTTGCCTGATACTGCACAAACCAAGCTCTTATTTTGACAACTTCAAGACTCAGATTCTTGAAAATAGTGGCATATAATCTTCAAGTTATTCATGCAAGTAGAGCCAGTGACATTTGTCATAATGTGGTATACGTTCGAATAAAGCTTTCATTTGAAACCACGATAGTGTTACGAAGTTAATAGTCACAGCAACAGCGGTGAGTACAGGTTAATAGTGCCGATGTTCCCTTTAAGAAGACCACCCCTCTAAAAGACCAATTTTAAAGTATTAATCACGTGGTCGGCCTTAAAGATGTTCACTGTAATTGATCGGAGTCTCAGAGACGTGGTGTGAGCTCTGCGGGCTAATGGCGGGAGTTAAGTCGGCTTGTGCTCCCACAACACCATATGTGGCGATTCACGGAAGTCTTATTCGCTGGGGTGACGAACATGGCACGCACAATCTGGCTCATGGGTTTCTGGAAAGAGGTATTTTTCGAACCATTGAAAACCCAATTTTCAATTGTTAAAAAAATATATTAGTTGTTCACAAGCATATATGTGAATGTCATTGGCATGTACTAGATAGGGGTCGAATAATACTTGCTGAAAATTTATTTTATTTATTTGAATATTTTTTTTCTTTTTTGTCATTTATATTTCTGTTCTGCCAGGCAACATCAGACCCGTTTATAGAATATACCTTAGTCCCGATTTAGGGTATTCTGTTAGTGACGTAGGAGTGCAAACGGTAAGTACTTGATTGGTTTCCAACACTTTGCTGCGACCGTTCTCTTGGACCAAAATTCTGAGTGTGAAGAAAGAATCAGAAAGGTATCTGAATACTATTTTTACTTCTCCTTTTTAATTGATGATGATGCTCCAGTTTCTTTCAATGATCGACGAAGGGAACTCTTCCACAAGATCAATGAATACCTGCATTAAACTTCAGAGTGATTCCACTACTTTGCAATCTCCTTTTCTACTCTTCAAACCAGAACATCAATTATGACTCGCAGTAATCGACCTACAGTTTCGCGTTTAAAGCTGTAAAAGAAACGAAGAGAAAACGTGTTTCGAGGCTCAGACCAGGCCCAAACCAACTTAAGTTTCCATCGATACGCATTGTGACCCTGGACGGAAGCAACGCAATAATAATCCTATTGGAAAATGACCATCAATTACACGCGAAAGCGGCTCGTCGGAAAGCCATCGACCGGTCCCGCGAAACACTTTATCTCGCTGAAAAGGCCACATTGCCACGCCGCATTACGGAACGAAACGAGACTCACGGGTGGAGCCGGAGGAGGGAGGGGGGGGGAGCGAGGGCGTTTGGAAGAAATGGAGACCTCGCCAAAGAGGCCACTTCCTGCACTCAGGTCGCCGGAAGAGAGCTCCAGAGAGCCCTGAGGAGTGCCGGCGCGGCGCGGCGGGCCGGTGGGCCGGCTCTGTCAACACGGCCCACGGTCGCCACCGCCGCGAACCTCCATTAGCGGCGGGGGCTTCCCCCAGGAGAGGCGTCACGTGACCCGGAAATGAGGTTAGCCGCCCCGGCGCTTCCTTGCAATGGCGGCGGCGGCGGAGAAAGCGAGCCGGGCAGGGCCGCCTGAAATATTATCTGGATGACGCGGCTCGTCTTTGTGCTGCGGGCGGCAATTGTGATGGTGATACGGCGGCTCGCCGAGAGCGGAATTGTGTTTCTCGGCCCGTGCGGAGCGGGGAAGGTGGAGGTGATATTTCCGGAGCATTGACGGGGAGTGAGGCGGCGGGTGAGGGGAAATAATTGTTGAGATGATAGAGAGGTAATGGATGAGGATGACAGCGCGGCTCGGTTTGAGTGTTCGTTCCTTGTTGTTGTGAAATGGAAATTGTTTCCATTCAGGAGGAGCGTATTTTTCTTTAGAGCAGTGGATTTGATCTTCCCTTGTCATTGCTGGAAAATATTCTCGGCCAATTTGAGAAGTCTACTGCTGTGACAGTAATGTCAGAGGAGTCGTCAATAATTACTTGAATATTGAGGGCCTGATTTTACTGCCGCAAAAACTTCATCTGTCACATGAAAAATAAAATACGTTTCTGATATCACAATTATTGTATTTTTGAGTATCATTTAATTCGATAATTTACAGTGATGTTCAATTTCTTAAAAAAGTAATACATAATGATCCAATAATATAATACTGTACATATATCTTCAAGAAATATTGTAAAATTCTTAATTCTGTGAACGCAATTTTTTAATAAAGAAATAATTTTTGCCAATACATATTCTGATCTGCGGGTAAAGAAAATGTTCTCAATACGAAATCAAATTGATTCACAAATGAAGATTGATAATAGCTGGCTGTAGCCATGTGAGTGTATCGTTTTAAAATTAAATTCTCTAAACTTCCCTTAGAACAAAAATGTAGACACAAATGGCAAGCAATAATCATGCCCAGTTCATGGATCATTACTCGTTGAAACCACGCCTAACTGTATCAGGTGACCTAGACCATCTTCTGTTCGTCTGATGGCTCTTAATGGATTCATACGACTGTGAAAACGAATATGAGCAACATTTCTTCTTTTCTTTTCTGAACACTCTTTCATCATACAATGCAATAGACACTCGTATCATTTCCTGCTTTTCAAATATTCTAGTTTCTTAATGGTACTTGCTGTTTATTCAAGTCCATTCATCACATTTCTGTGCACGCTGACTAGCAAGAACCATTTCTTTCACTTCTCTCATTTACAACTGGCAGCGGAAGACAGTATCAGAAGTTTGTAAAAGAAGAGAAAAAAAAAACGATTAATTGTAGCGGCACATTTCAAAGCCGTTCTGAACCGCGAGTATCGGTCACAGTTCACCACTAATTAGCACTTGGCTTTGTGGCGCATCGTTGTTGGTGTAAGCGGCTGGAATGGAACAAATAGAACGCGACAGCGCGAGCTCGGCGGAAGCTGCGATGACTTACTGCCCTAGAGACAGCGGCCGCCTTGTTCTCCGTCGACCGGATGGCCCCTGACCAATTTATTGGTGATAGGAAGATTCGGCTGTCACTTTGATGTCCACGGCGTTCCGACACTCCCTCAGAGAACGTTCCCCCTAGGCTGTGGTTATCAGTGTCACTCCCTCTCGGGAAATTTAATCTGTCCGCGGCCCAATCGTCCAAATTAAAAATAGTGTGGCGCACTCCGTCATTGTTTAAGTGGCTAGATATCGCTAACAAGCTGAAAGAATGTGTGGTTGTGAGGACGTTGTACAAATATAAATATAACCAAAGCTTTCGGAAAGGTTTTTTTTCTTCTCTTCTTTGAATAGGATGACACTGAATATTTATGTATTTTGCTCTCGATCAGATCTTTTTTTTTTTCTGAGCTGAAACTCGGTACTCAGTAAATCATGCTGCTTGCGCATTAATTATATTTAATTAGATTATTGTTTGGGTTATTTGAACAGTTTTGAAGTAATTTATCTGTAGGATACAACGCTTCTTCACACATGTGTATACGGTTCATCCACAATTCCAAGAACTGGAGCGGGAGATTTGATAAACACCCAAATTGTATGAAAAATTGAATGTTTCAATGATTTTTTTTCTACTGATATTTCTTACAGTTCTTCTTGGCGTATTTGGGAACAACTCTCATTTAACCGTGCCTATATTCCTTAAACTAGTCTTGACGAAACAATTCCAGTGTCTATGTTTTGTGTACCTAAGAACATACAAATCTGGTCCGGTCATTCAGTTTCGTAACTATGTACAATATTCGCGAATTTTTATCTTTTACATTTTCTAGAAATAATTATTACAACATGAAGTTTGTATTAATTCGCCACCCATAAAATTGCGGAGATTCACAATGTACCTGTGTATATGTTTCGGCTAATGTCTGAATATGGCTAATTCGTGGATATGCCGCTTAATGTTCTCATTATCCAAAATGGATCGATGCCAAAGTAGGAACAGCTTGAAAGCATACATCATACATTAGCCTTATGAAGAGAATATTAGCCAACGCCAGGTGATTAGGGTGGGTGAAGTACGTCAAGGTGTCAAGGAATAGCATATACGGTCGACTCCGGTTTAAAGTGAACTTCTGGGAACTAACACGTTCAGTTCGCTGTATCAGAGGTTCACTATATTCAATGATGTCAAAATGAAATGGACTTTCTCCGCAATGATTGATTTTATTAATATTTCTCCACAATGGTTGATTTTATTGGCATAGAGGATATAGAACAACATTCTGTAGCAGTATGAACTGAAAATTTTAATACCTTCATTTGTACTCAAAAAATCCATTATTTTCAATAGCTTACTTTGCACATTTTTCATTAGTGATTCCTCTACATCCATCTCCAGAGTTGCTCTCTCCATACTAGATTCTGCACTGTCCTCTGTCTTTTAAGTATCGTAATGCACACTTGACAACTTTCAATGCCTTTCGCACCGTTCGACCCCCCTCCAAATCTGAAGGCCCTTTTAATCGCCAGAGAACCAATTAATTTTCTGGTATTTCTTCCTACGTTTACTTCTTACGTCGAAATTCAGGTTTACTTTAAAATAACCGAATCTTCTTATGGTTATTTGTAATGTTGGTGAAACTTGCCCAGAGACAAGTTCGCTATAACCGAGTATTCACTAGATACGAGTTCACTATAACTGGAGTTGTCTGTATTGGGTGTTCCATTTAGAATTGGTTTTGGGAATATCCCGAAAAGTGCGTATCGAATAAAAAAAGTGAGTAATGAAAGATGTTCGTATCGTCGGGAGCGATCTAAATATACCAAATTCGATACCCCTACCAGAGTAGCGCACTTCTTTCTTCCAGAGGACATCACCCTTTTCTCTCTCCTGGATGGAGGTGTCAGTGTTTGGTGTGGTATTTTAGGTACGAGGATAATTGGTCCACACTTCATAGATTTAAATGA
Source organism: Acheta domesticus (assembly GCA_031308135.1). NCBI lineage: Eukaryota > Metazoa > Arthropoda > Insecta > Orthoptera > Gryllidae > Acheta > Acheta domesticus. The sequence continues at coordinate 49,679,288 of JAHLJT010009419.1, forward strand.
TGAATGGTACCACGATTTTTAGACAATACTTTGCCATTACTGCTGAAAGATGCTCCTCTTGGAACTAGAATGGATACGTGGTTTCAACACGATTGGTGTCCAGCCATTAGGAACTAAGATATCGAGAATTTTGAATCATAATCGATGATAATACTGAATCAAATTATTCTAAATCTTAAAGTTTAATTGTTCGATAACCATAGTGTGTTGAGCGACGTTTCGAGAACATGAATTTTTCCCCAACTTCAGGCTACAAGAAGTAAAAAGATATCATTTTTAAGAACATAAATAGCAAGTTACTGAATTAAAGTAAATTATACAATTACAATGAAGCATTAGCATTGATATCAAATAACATGTGAAGACTCGCCGTTTTGAGCAATAAATCTCTTTAATTTAATGTTTTAATTTTCTTTTGTTATTCCAAATGGTGAGCCTTCATGTTATTTTATATCGAGTGCTAATGTTTCATTTTAATTGTATCATTTACTTTAACGTCAGTAAATTGTTATTTATGTTCTTAAAAATGATATTCTCTTATTATTCCTTGTGGTATGAAGATGGGGAAAATTCATGTTCTCGGAACGTCACTTAATAAACTATGGTAAAGAAAAAATATAACTTTAAAGTTTATAACAATGTGATTCAGTGTTTTTATTTCAAAAAATATTTTTTATCAACTAATGTCTCTCAAATAAATTCTGTGACAAAACTCTTCTAGTACGGAGAAAAACCTTTTTTTTTGTGTGTGCCTATTCACATAAAACTTGTAATAACATTTCATAACGACTCTAAAGCTAATTTGTTTTCCCTTCCCCGCATGTACACGGTCACAGTTGAAGAAACGGCATTTCAATGCTTATTGCACACTCTTGCACGGTCTCCGGAAGTGTATAAACAAGTAACAAACCGCGCATTGTCCCTTCCAAATGAGTCGGTATGAAACAACTCCATTGCAATTCCGACTCGCGCCGCGCCGCGCCTGCGCGTATCGCCTGCGCGCAGATGCGCAGTTGGGGCAGATGCGAGGCGCGTCGCTGGGAGCACAAGGGCGCTCCTTGTGGCGCGCGGAGACTGCTCGGCGCAGCCACAGTGGCCCCCGCCGGGTCGCGACCCCGCGCTATCTGGGCTGTGTGCCTCTCTTCCCCCCCCCCTCTCCCTCGTCGCGCCGCGCCACGCCGGGGTCCTCTACACCAGTGCTGCCGCTGCGGATGGACGGAAAACGTCCATCCGCTTCGTGAGGAATTTCGGGAGGATAGGTCGTCGGAGGCGTATCTGTGGTACGGCAGACATGGTATCTTCTTTGCAGAAAGTAATATCAATTATATTAGTTAAAGACTGCCTTTTTAAAGATTATAATTTCTATGTAGGTCCAGTAATTTTTAGGCAGACACAACATTAATATATTTTTATTATACAATCTTATATATATATATATATATATATATATATATATATATATATATATGTATGTGTGTGTGTGTGTGTGCGTGCGTGTGTGCGTGTGTGCGTGTGCGTGTGCGTGTGCGTGTGTGTGTCTGTGTGTGAGAATATTGTGTCTGTGTGTGTGTGTGAATATTGTGTCTGTGTGTGTGTGTGAATATTGTGTCTGTGTGTGTGTGAATATTGTGTCTGCCTCTCACAAGGGGAGTTATTTAGAGTACACCTACTAAAAGAAATAACAACAAACCTAATTTGGAGAATCCTGACAGGGGCGCAAATTCTATTCTTGCCATGGGCGCCTAAATACCTAGATACGCGTCTGTAGGTCGCTGCAGGTTTTGTCCACTTGCCTGTCATTACACCAGTTCGTTATCATTCAATCATATCATAATCAACATTCTATCAAAAAATTATTCATCCACGTCGTCGGGAAGGAACGGCTTAGGTGGCTCAGGGCATCAATTGATGTCACTGCAGCGCCTCTGACCGGAAGGTCCTAGAGTTCGAGACCCGATGGTGGCGAGATTTTCGACAGTAGCTAGATAGCTGGGTCCGGAGAAGTACCCTAACAAGAGCTCAGAGCTTGTCCCGGCTGGAATGGTACCCCGCTGGTGGGCGGTACGTGTTTGAGGAACACCCTGCAAGCCGACTACTAGGTCGGTGCGGGATCTCACCATCCAGCGGGAGGAGATTACTACCACCACCCGCGATAAAAATATGAACTACGCTTAATGAACTAATATCCATAGCAATTAACGCTCCCAAAATCACTAATCTACGTTTTCCCATTTCCTCTTGCCGTCATTGTAGTATTACTACCCTACAATTCATATCATACTATATATAATCACCATTCCATAAAAAGCTCATTCGTACACTCCAGGTAAGGTAATAAGGGTTTTCGGGGATAAAAAGGGCTACCTCAGGGTTTCTTGGCGTTCTCCCGTTTCTGTCATCGCTCGTTACACGACTCCTACATCATTCATAGAAATAATCACCATTCCTTCAAAAATTCGTTCATTCCATCCATGGCAATAAGATTTAGTAACAGGCTGTTACAATCGCAATAAATTTATATTATCATAATCTTATGTGGAATTTATTGAGACTAAAGTGGAATGGCGGCAGGTTTTCTCGACGTTCTCCCATTTCTCCTGCATTTCTCTACCTTTACTCCATAATTTTCATATACCATATTTAATCACCATTCAAACAAAAATAATTCGATTATTTTAGGTAGAGCCATTAAGGTTAAGACTGTATTATTTATTAAAAACTGTTAAATACTGTATTAGTAGGTTCATAATAAAGAAATATAACCCTAGTTTTCTGCTGAATTTGTGAATTTTGTGGATACAGTGAGTTCGTGGTAGGTTTTCTCAGGGTTCTCCCATTTCTTTTGCCTCTCACTCCACCATTGCTCCATCATATCTTCATCATTCCCAAACACCTTTCCATCATCATTAGTTCTCACACTTCCATCTGGGGGGAGGGACGTCCCAGGGTTCAGAGGTTCAAATCTCGATCGATCGACGTGTGATTTGCGGTGCACAAAGCGCGTTCGCGGTAGTTTTTCTCAGCGTTGTCGTATTTCCCCATTGCACCATGATCATTCAAATTATGTCAACATTATCACCAATCCCTCAAACGTGATACCCCAGATAAGGTCGAAATCCCAGGTATCGCCGTGATACTAACGTGTACTGATGTCAAAGCAGAATATTACTAAATAAAAAACATTTTAAGTCAAAATTTGAAAGCATATTTTAATTTGAAAACCCTTCTTCCAGAAAAGGTCAATGACATTGTTATAGATTAAATTTATCTGGTTCATCAACTTCAGCAGAAGAATAATACCTTGAGCAGAAGAATTTGATCATTATGTTGCCAAAATTATCTTTAAAAGACATTATGTCTTACACTTGAAAAAGCTTTTACTTGGAAAAAGTAATATCGTTATTTGAGATCGTAGAAAAGAGAAACTTCGAGAATTTGATCTCATTCCAAACTAACTTTTCAGATTTCCAACTGGTCCATTTAGAGACCTTTGCGGTACTTTATATTCAATTCGATTTTTGTTATATTACTCATCTCCTGACACAATTATTATATTTAATCTAAATCTGTTTATAGAAACATATTTAATTTAAGTAAAAATTAAACTTGACAAAATAATATAAAAGCATTTTTTTGAAATGCCTTGTTGATAAAACAAACGAGTTATTTCATTATTTACTCACTTTTAATTTTCACTTGTACGTGCTACGAAGAAAATGTATGAATTTTTAATGAAGATTTAGAGTAGACTTTCTGTTGATACCCATGACTATGAGATTTAAGTTTTAATACTTCGTTGCCTGTACCCTACAATAGAAGCCGAGGAATGAATATAAGATTTAGTTTCATTTACACCGAACAATCGTCCTAACATCACAGTAGCCATCCACGCGGGTGAAAACTACCTCCCACAGCACTATAGCGTTATTCTCCATTATTTACTCTTAATAATAACGGCCAAATACAGTTACGTACCTTCACAGCTGCCCATTAGTAGTTCGATCAACAGTACACACACTTTTATTTGCTCTAGTGGCGCCCTAATGACGCATTGAGACGGCTGAGCGACCGAAAGGGGCTGCGATTCGGAGAGTCACTGGCCGGCTGACAATAGCCGGCTGCAGTTCGACGTCTTCATTTTGGAGCGACCGTGAGAGCATGGCCTGCTCTCGCGGCGAGCGCCTCAAAGAATCGCGACTGCCGAGACCGGGTCCGACGCGAAGAATCGCGCCGGGAGAAAACGCCAACAATCGTTTCTTTCTCCGGCACAAGCCATCCACAACCGTTTCCTGCCCGCAGACGATATCGAGAACGTCATTTCGTTCTTCGTGCTGGTTTTGTTGCGATGCAGGTTGCTGATGGTGGGGCGGAGTTAAGAGAGTGAAGAGAAACGAGGTTTCTTGGAAGATTTTGCAAGTGATTTGAATGCGAATGAAATAAGTGAAATGATTTCATGGAATCACGATGTAGATTAAGCTTTTCAATTGAAATTGGGTACCGAAAAATGCATCTGTCCCACACTAAAGTAAAATAGCAAAATACTTACTTTGAAAGGGATTCATATTCAAAATATCTCTTTCTCATTCTGCTTTTAATAATCTTTCATCATCATAGGTCCCATTCTGCATTAATCTATAAAATCTTCGACAAGCATCGGAGATCCGGGTTGCAAGTACCCTGACGATGATGTGGCGAATACCCCGACATACTATATCGTCCCATTGTTTAAAAGCCACTGAAACCCAATATTCTTCGTTTTTTATATTGTTCTTGTAGCATTTAGCTGCTTCTTATCTATTGAGCGACGCATTAAAAACTCTCACTATTAATTCACTTAGTTCATATTGTCCTACAGCCCAGTTTGGACATTGGCCAACTTCAACAACAATCATAGTTTTGACCAAGTCTTTCTACTTCTTTGAGGATGGAGTCTACGTGAATGGGGAGCTTATAGAGGAGTACAACTGATAGCTCAAGTCAGGGTCTTTATTTCATGTAAAGTATGAAAGTTTCATTAAACTGAGACTAGACATGGATCTTCTTTTTATTTTTCCGGAGATCGAATGACACATTTCAGACTTTGAAGGAACTATGTTTATTTCACAATATGTATAGTTCACGTCCATCTTAGTGAATTTAAAGACCTATGTCAACATAGGATTCTGGAGGGCAAAGAGAAAACTTGTATGCTCAAAAGAGTTGATACTGTGAAATTAGAAAACTTGGAAGTGAATTTTTTAGGAAACAACACATTGTATAATAATATTAATAAAATAATAATAATGATAATAATAATTAGTTGTAGCAATATTCTTCAATAATAACAATTACGTTTCATGTAATAATGAAGTTCTAGTAAAACTAGTCTTTAGTTCTGACTCCGCGGTACTATGTGGATCGGGTTATTGGATAATAAGGTGGAATGAGTATTTCTTTTCTCCTATAAACTTTTCTTGTTTATGGATTTACATCCTTTTAAGAGAAAAGTGACGATCTCTCTAGCTGTGAGATAACTGAAATAAGGAAAAGAAAATAGTCAACAACTAAATGTTAAACGCATGTCCTTTAACATTTGAAAAACGCCAAATGTCACTTTATTTTTAATGAAAAATGTATTCCCATTTTATCACAGCAATGGAAATATCATATCCTTGGGTAAATTTGTTTAAAATTGCCAGGAGTTGTAGAATGCGTACGTAATTTCACATGTGAGAAGGCAAGTGTGTAGATTAATGCTCTAATTTGAGGGAGCAAGCAAATGGTATTCTACAAATTAGTGGTGTTCAAACAGCACGTACTTTCTGCCCGAATTTTCACGCAAAATTAGGCGAAAATTACTTAAATTTTTGAAAAATTGTACATGTACTTATTTCAAAATCTATTTTTAAAGAACAGATTTCATTAAGATAAAATATCTCTATCTTCACAATTGGAGTTGAAGGAAGTCGACGAAAACATTTTGAAAGTTTGCAATGGTCGAAAAAACAAGATTTCAACGAACATGAGTCCTACACCATTCTCTTATAGCGTTTTCCATTCGCCGCACTGGTGCGCACCCAGTGCACACTCAGGGCAGCTTTCGTGTTCCATTCTGCCGCTAGGGCGCACCAGTGCAGAGAAGCCCATGTTACATTCGCACAATGACACGGAACAAGGGTGCACTCGGGGCGCCCTAACCTGCACTGACGAGCTCGACGGTGCAGTCCATTGCACCGGGCCATTTTGAGGTTAGGTACGGAAGTTACGAATGCTGATTTGGATTCGTGGTGAAGTTGTAAAGGCAATTGAGGATCTCCTGTCACACAGGGATACTTTAAATGATGGAGTATACCATGTTTTACAAGAAATGCTTTAAAATAACTTTGTGACTTCCTCGAAGTTCGGAAAATCAGGTTGTGTTTTTGTAAAATTCAACCGTGAATTGCTGCATGTTAACAAATTCAGTGCTACTTAGTAATCAAACCTATCCCCTTTCAAAATCATTCAAATATACAATGTGCTAAGAACAGTTTCTTCCATGCGCGAGCGGAAATGCTTATATTAATATTTTTATAGTTTTCAATAACTAAATAATTCTGCAGAAGCCTTTCGGTTCGCAATGTAGTGTACTATGTTCGAAATCAATCACTGGCAAATCTCGAGAAATGAACTTTCGACAGATTCGCTTTTGAAGTTTTCGGTAGTTTTTAAATACTGAATCACAAGTTAATACTTTGGTAATTGTTTACTCCTTAATTCATAAAGACTTCGTGCAAGATGTGTTAAAATAATAATAATTATAATAAAAATTATAACGACGATCACAAATCCAAAATTATAATTTTTCGAGTTCTGTCGGTGTGGCAGACCAAGAACAGCTGTTTATAATCTCATTGCGTAGCGTACACGCACCGACACAGTTCCGAAATACGATTCATTCGTGGCTGCCCCACGACTGCCCGTCACGCGTGTGGGGCAGCACTGTTGCGGAGCGATGACGTATTTGCCCTGTACTAGGGTGGATTTCAGTGCAACGAATGGAAAACGCTATTAAATTTCATTTTCACTATCCAATAAGAAAATTTTATCAAAAACGATGGAGATTTTTTTTGAAAATTAAATGTCCCAGAGACTTCTATAAAGAACCCCCCAAAATTAAAACATCGGTTTCAAATTCCAGGGGTCGCAACATCAGCCACATTGATTAGGGAATATTAATTTTGAAGAAAATCGGCTGAACGGTTTCGCCCTAGCGTTGTTCACAGTATCAACAGACCAACAGATGAATAGACGCTTTGCCGTCAATCGATTTTTCGGTATCGAGGATCCACAAAATATGAATGTGTGAGAGGATTTTTAGCAAGTAGGTTTATACGTTGTTTTCGTTTCTAGGGCCCTATAATAAGATTTTTTCTGTCGAAAATTCGCTATTTCTCGCGCAACATTACATAACTTTCTCTGCACTCCGTAGAGAGAAAGTAAAAACTGCCCATATTTGACTATTCTGCGGGCCATAAATGGTCTGAAGGCCATGGAATGGAGTGCAGTTCCTTTGCCACAACCTTCCGCCGTAGGGATGTTTCGTATTGCTGTTCGTCTGGAAGGTCAAGGGGCTAGTGCGTTTCCTTGCCACTGTGCCACGAGTTGCCCTGGTTTGAAGGTGCTCCCGCCCTGCAGTGGGCGCGGCGCCGAGCAACGGGGATCCCAGTGGCAGGCGGGTGATGTTCTCCGCGCTGACGGCCGCTGCGTGCAGCTCGCCACTTCTCGTGCACGTCCGCCTCCACGCCCCCGCCACAACACCCCGCCTGGACCTGCCTCCGCCACGACCCGCCCCCTCTCACTCTTCCGCCTCTTTCTCTACCATCACTCCTCCGCACTCTCTCCTTCCAATCTTTCTCGTTTCCTCCCATACCTTTTTTATTCTGGCTTCTTTTTCTCTCTCATCCATCCTCTCTCCTTCCCTGTCACTCCACTTCCCCCTCCCTTTCTCTTTCCTCTCTGCCCTCCTCCCACCCGTCCGTCCGTCCGTCTGTCTGATACCCGTCAGTCTGACGGTCATCCATCTGTTTGTCGATCCGTCTGTTCGTTCATATGTTCCCCTGTTCGACTATGAACGACACTGAGGCCTCGAGCATTCAAAGGATTTTTTCCAAAATAAATATTCCCCGATCAATCTGGAATTACACAAGGCCCTGAGAATTTGAAACAATTTTTTTGAATTTTAAAGGTATTTTACACGAAATCCCAGGGACATTTTTAATGTATTCTCAAAAAAGTCTCCATTTTTTCCTTCGAGAGAATTATAAAGATGGCATAGTTCTAGTTTTCACTGTTAACTCTGAATTTTCGTAAATAGAAGAAGTTAAAAATTTTTGTAACTCCCTGGCACAACTACATTTTTGATGATAGACTTTTTCTTCCAATGTAATTTTTGCCCTTGAAAGAAGTTTTTGTTAATATTAATGGTATGTTCCTTTTTTGGAAAATAATACTTTTCGCGTAATTTTAAGTGAAATATTGGCAATTTAAAACAAGAAATTTTCAAAAAGCCTCCAAATTTTTGTTTATACTTATGTACAGAAACTGAATAATTAAACATAACGACATTTTGATGTAACCTTTTGATTTTTCAAAAATTATACACATGTATTTTCTTAAAAATATCTCTCATTTTAATATTTACACTTCAAGCCTTTTTATAATTAATTGCATTTGTGAGTACAAGAATATTATATATGAAGTTGATCAATAAATGAACTCAAAATTGTGCATTTTCAGACACGATCAAACGACAGTTTCTCAACAACGGCTCCAAATTTCTGAATGAAAATTTGTATATAAACCAAGTTTTACTGTTTTATAAATACAGGTTATATATATATATATATATATATATATATATATATATATATATATATGTGTGTGTGTGTGTACTTCTTGAAGTATGTTGGTAGTGTGTATGCTACAGATTTGAAGATAAATGTTCATGTGTAAATACCTACTTAACCGATACCTACTTATCTTGCTACTAGATACCTACTATTATCCACCTAACCAGAATACCACCGGTCTCGACTTCACCTCTCTACTCTCTGCATCTCCCCAAGTTCCTTCTTCGTATCGTCGCCTTCCCTTGCATGTTAAGACTCCACTCGCTCTCCTCCACCCAACCCTTCCATCATCCCGGGGCTCCTCCCCGCCCCCGCCCCCGCCCGCCGCGTCTCGCTCACGGCTGATCCCGCACCTCGGGCGTCGCGCCAGGCCCCGCCCCCGACGTCGGCCCGAGCCGCTGCGAGAGAAATTAATCAAGCTGCCGCTTCCGAACGTCTTGTTCTGAGAGGCGCTGTCGGCCGCCTCTTGCTTCTGCGCCGCCCCCCTCCCCATTGTCGAACCCCACAGTGGGCCGAACGGCACTGAAAACTAGTGGTGCTACAACATCACATAATTTCTCGTATTAATTTGAACTCGCTCTTGATCCCCAAATGGTAAGTATTACTTGTGAGCGCTAGCATTCTGGGTACCCGGATTACGGGGGGGATTCTCTCTACTCACCGGACTTTATTGCACTGTACGTTGTTATTGACACATCATTCGTCTCCCAGGTAACAGGTTTAATTGCTGAAATCGGAATAATTTTGCAATTAAATACTTTTTTTTAAACTGAAAAGTGTTTGCGAAACTCTTTTAGAAAGTTCACCTTTTCAGCAAGCTGAATATGTGCGCATTTGGTCGAAGTCTGTGGAATTTTGTCGGTCCGGGTATTCTCTCATTCGTTGGCTCACTCTCATTTGTTCATTCACTTATTTCCCCGCTCACTCATTTACCTACTAATTTTCTCACTTTTTCACTCACCCGCACATTCACTTATTTGCTCAGTGATTCACTCATGCACTCATTTTTCAATCATTCAACTCATTTCGTGATTACACTCACCTCCTGAATGACACTCACTCACTCACTCACTGACTTACGTGATTAGTCGCATACTTGCTCACTCAATTTCCTACTTATTCACTCACATTTTCACCCTCAGTAGTTGCTCCCCTCAGTAGTCGCTCGTTTATTTCTTTAACTAATTCTCTCCGCAGGCGTGGTAGGCGTGTGTTTTGAGCAGTTCGGCCCAACGTGCTCTGAACATCGCACGCGCCTTGCCGTGCCTCCGTTCACACTACCCAATTTCCTGGGCCAGCACGCCCTGCCGTGCAGTGTGAACGCCGGCAGTGCCCGGAAATTATTTAGATCCTGATCAAACAATCAGAAATTCGCCACGCCGCGGTTTTACCAGTGCTCTCCTTTCCTTTTGCGCTAATGAAAATCGATTAGTGATTCGTGAGATATCATCGAGTGAGATCGCATGCTGAGACCCTGACTTAAACGTTGTTCAATCAATCAGGTGTACCAGGTAGGTAACCAAATCAATAAGGTTTACCAGGTTGCACGAGAAAAGTCTGAAATGTGTAGTTGAAAATTGAGATAGTGATTCAGTCTTTCTCTAGTTGAAGGGGGATAACTTTTGTGATAAAAGTTGGTTGGTCATGAGAAGGCATCTAATCACTACAATCCTTTATAAGTTTCTTTTCGGTGAAAACAAACGTTACACATGTGTCTGCGTTCCCTAAGCATGAATTAAGAGAAAGTGGTGGATTGGTCGAAAAACCTTGTCTTATGAATGTACTGTACATGTACTGTACAATGTCATGTAATGTAATGGTACAAGCAATTAATTAACAACTCATTATCTTACGTTTTTTGTGATAACATCTAAAATTAGAAATTTAACTGAAATAGGGCAATAATTGAAAAAATATTTAAAAAACATTTTGTCAAAAAGTCTCTAAATTTTTGGTTCAAGATTTTTATACGGGTAGCGCTAAATGCACTGAATAACATGAAATAAATGTCATTATTTTTTTAAAAATTACACATCTCATATTCTTGAACTACCTTTCACATTGTTCATGTTTATCATTCAGGCGCTTTTTATACACTACTAAAGCAATTCAATTCACTTCATTTACTGTGTTTGCGAGTGCAAATGTTTACAATGATTTCTAATGAAGTTTCTCAAAAACTCAAGTTTTCTGAGAAGATGAGTTCAAAATTGCAAATTTTCAGAATCACTGAAACCTAATTTTTTATAATTTGGTTCCAAAATGTTGGCGTATGGCACCAGGTTTTTTATAATCTATAATATTCTTATTTATATTTTAATTCTACCATTAGGAAGCGAAAACCTACTGAAAAATGTCTTTTAGGCGTCAACACATGGCCGATAATAAGAGCATCAGGCAAAACCGGCAAGCTGGCCCCAAGTAAATTGATAAGAAAACTAACTAGTACAAGAAGTTCCGTGCATTTCTGGATCACCACTAGTTTTAGAATATACACATTTCTTTGTTATCGTTACAAAATTCTGTTGGATAGGAATATGAATTAGAGAGTTAAAGAAAATAATAATTTTTTGACAAGTAAAATTAGTGTATGATTTCGTTGTCTCATACATTTCCAAATGTACGTACAATCTAGCTTTATACAATACACTTACTTTTAATGTCAGTTTTAGAGTTCGGTCACTACTTACAGATGGATTAATGGGCATGAGGATCATATTTGTTAGAATTTAGAGATTGATATGTTATAATATTGTCTTAATTAGCAATATATAGTTCCCATTGAGTGAATATACCTTAAAATGTTACATCCTAGACTGCTTCGTGCAAACAGCTACCTCAATCGTAATACCCGTGCCTCGTGATCTGCTGATACACTCACATGTCGTGAGGTGAAAAGTCGATTTTAGGAAACTGCTCATGCTAATGTCAAGTAAAGTTATTTTATACACGTTCGTCTTTATGGCCTCATGCACGAATGATGTTGATTAAGACATTATTTTCTCATAACAGCGCACACTTGGACAATGTCGACGTAAAACTACCAATTGATTTCACATGCATGAGACTAGAACATAAGCCCTCTCGTGCATGGCAGTGGTTATTCACTGGGGTACTTGAAGGATATCGCTAAAATTACGGTGGCGATACCGTCAGCGAGAAATTTGTGCAAATACAACCTCCAGGTTTTGTAAGAGAGCTGATACGGGGAGAATTGGAATTGAGGGGGACGTATAGCCCACGTAATTCACTGTCTGTAACTTTTCAAGTAAAATTATACCTAGCTACTGAAAGTCCTTCTAAATTGCATTTTGATGATAATGTTCGATGACAGAAATCGATAACATTAAAGAAAGTGACGACTTAAGTCTATTAAAGTTGATACTGATATTTCTTTCGAAAGAAAATATTTTTGTTCCTCATAGAAATCGTACAATTTTGTAGCGTTTCAAATTAATTCATTTTGTAATTTTGTGTATAAATTTAAGACACTGTATTAGTTTCATTAGCAACATGAGAATTTACAAAAATCTAAGGTGTATAACGTTGCAGGAAATGGAAACTAGTCTTTCCCAATTAAACCTACTGATTTCACGATTAATTTACCTTGAAAGAAAATATTTATGAGAACCTCACGACTAGGGCTACCGTAAGGATAGCAATGAAATTCAGGACATCCGAAATATATTTCAAGCAAATTGTTTATTTTTATACAACTAAATAGTATATCAAGTACAGCGTATAACAAGCAAATTGTATACGAAATATACAACTAAATAGATTAATATTAATTATATTGGACACATTAATGAATATCAGGGTGACCACTTTTTCTAGGATGAACTTCCCTGACTACTGAAGGTTATACAGGCCATTTACTTATTTTTTCATGACAAAACTTGTGAAGAATTTCAAGGTATGTATATAAAATATTAAATAAAGCATGACTGGTCGATATTAAAACCCTGTTATTGACTCAGCCCTTTTCTCCTTTGCAATCACGATTCTACTGCATTAACACATTCTGAGAGAAACAGATACACTTCCTTTCAAAACACAGTACATTTCTTTATCTATTTCTCAGCTCTCAAACAAAAAAGGCAAAAATACATTATTTGTTTAACAAAGGAATTAGCCGCTTGTTCTGTATTTAGCGCATAATTCTGTGATGTTCACTAGTAGTCTCAAAATGATTTTTTTTGTAGGACTGTGAATTTATAAGAGAGTACAAACATTTAGAACATTTGGTCGACACAAAGAAAATCTGGCGGGACAGATGTTGGCATTCAGGACATGTTCCCGTTTTTCAGGCGTATGCCAATTATATTTAGGACGACTAACAGCATTTTTATCTCATCTTTATATTCCCTAATTTAACAATGAAATTATTTTATCAAGTAATAAATTATCATTGAAATGTTGATCAGGGGAAACAAATTATTTTGATTTAGTATGATAATATTAGATACGAATCAATATTAAAAGCAATTTTCGCGCTGTAGACTGCGGATTCATATGAAATTCATATCTCTGTTGATGCTTCAAATCGTATTAGAATTTACAGAATACCTTAAGTTATTATTATATTATATAAAAAGTTTGAAGAACTCATTATTTGATACTAATAAATGCAATCTAGTATGCAAAACAATTTGGCTCATAAAAGGTAATTATAATCAGCTTGTTTTATACTCTAATTGTTTGTATGTATTACAATGCATTGGTTTCTAACTCGCACGCAGTATTTGGAATTTGCAAAAACTGAGTGCTTATGTCACCAGCTAAAATGAAAACTATTCTTTCACACTTAAAGCAATGAGCTCACCATCCATTTAACTTGAAAAAAAGCGCATTTCTGTGAACGTTTAAAAGCGAAGCTCTTTATTTTTTCTTTTATCTTTACATTTGATAATCGTAATGTTAAAAGCTATTCCCAAATTGTGGATTGGGAATCACCACCACGCAATTTGCTTCAGTCGTGATGCTTGTACTTGATCGTCTGTGTCCAAGCAGTCACCCCACCCCCTTTTGGTTCCCGCGGTCGCGAAGCGAATCCCATAAAAAGGCCGGTAACCAACGCGTCGCCCTTCCCAGTCATAACGGCAGATGGCAACACCATTGCGCCGTATGTGCCATCAAAAAGTTTGCGCTGCTCACTGTGTTTTATCGTCTGCATATCGAAGAAAGATAATGTTCGAACATAAAAGCCGTTTTAGAAACGACGAGATACGAGCACTCGAGTATTTAATGTGCTCCGTGCTGGACTGTTCCGATCAAACAAGGCGAGTTGGGTGGGTGCGGAATTGAATTACGGCCTGGTTGATTAGAGATTGTTTCTCTGGAACTCGAGATAATAAGTTCGTCATTAGGAAGAGAAAAGTTATTTAATGGAAATAATTAGATCAGAAATGTTATCTAAGAACACTTTCATAATTGACGTATAATTTAATACTATGTTATCTCTGAAACAGTATCTGAGAACTTCCAGTCATATGCACGAAATGCTAAAAACAAGAAAACTAAGAGGAGACGAATGTACATTTTGAGAACTGAAAGAATAAGTCAATAAAATTGATTAAGTGCTCGCCATAAAATATTAGTTAAATTTTAATTTAACAGATTTCGCTAAAATTTAAGGCAGAGACATTCTTATTAATTTCTATAATGTTTCTCTCTTGTTCTAATGGAAGTGACTGAACATTAGTTTGCTCTTTGTTACAATATGTTATCTTTTGCTTTTTCTTCATTTTTTTATTTAAAAATTTTGTTCCCTTTTGACGATTAATTTGAACGTATCTATAGAAATATATTTGTGAGAAGAAAATTTGTTACAGTCGATTAAAACAAGAGGAAACAACACTGTTTTTTCTGGAAGATAAAATAAAACGGATTATTTTGATTTTTTCGGAATACCGTAGGAAGCATCGTTAGAAATACCGTACCGTCGATCGGGGAATGTCCATTTTGATGAAAATCGAGTACACGGTTTAAGCTCTAGCGTTGACCTCAAACAGAACCCAGGGGATGGAAGACAGACTGACGCACAGACGAACAAAACGATGTTTTGCTGTCAACAAATTTTTCAGCCACGTTGTGTAGGTCAGAATCCATAAAACGTGGATCTTTAACCACTCAACAAGGGAAATAATTTATTAACATACAAGGACAAAATTTGTCTACTTTTTCGATATCAGAGTCCCTTCAATACGAGATTTCCTGACGAAAAATTACCAGTTTCCTTTTCTACAATTACAAACAAGTACAGTAATGATATGTCTTTAGAACGAGAAAAGTAATTATTATCATTTAAATCATAAAAACAATGTTACCTGTAGAGTATGTGAAATTGTGAAAATATACAATAATTATTAATAATATAGTAGTACTCATCATAATTAATTATTATTATAAAAATCTGTGGGAGAGTAACTGCCATTAGAGACGACAGCGAATGCAGTGGGCGAGGCAGATTGCAAGCCAACGCGGAAGTTGGGCGAAGGGGGCGCGTTGAAGCCGCGCTGGTCGCCGGGCAGAGCACGGGGAAGGGATGGGGTGGGCGGGGCGGGTGGGGGCGCAGAGGGCGTGGGGCGGGGCGCGTGCCGCAGGCGGCCAGCGCCCAAATGGAATCTCATTGATATGGGTTTGCAGCTGCTGCGCGGGGGAGGGAGGGAGGGAGGCAGCGGCGTAGCTCACAGCGCTTTCGTCGCCCTCCCGCCGCTCCGCCACCGCCCGCAGCCACGACCCACGTGCCTTTCTACCTCTACCTCTTCCTGTCCCTGTCTCTTTGATTTCATTTGGTTTATTTGGTCAGAAAAAAGTGAAAACTGTATATGACGTATGGGGGAGAAGATTATTGCGCACGTTTTCTTAAGTTCTACAACCCCTTCCCCACATTTTATCTTTAAGCGAGGTTAGCAACATTTGAAATACTGGATATTTTATTACCCAGTTATAGAAAACATACTTGCAAAGGTAAACGAAATGTAGATGGGCTTTTTCTGCATTGCTAACAAATAGTAACTCAGCCTCAGCTTTACTCCTACTACTAAAAGCAAAAGTGCTTAACAAACGTGCACACAGTGAAGCTACATTTACGTCCAGAAGCAAAACAAGGGGCCATCTCAGCATTTGCTCAATAGATCAGGGAAACTGGACAAAAACCTGTTCGAGATGGGGGTCATTGACCCGTGATCTTCCGTCTTGCTTCTCGTTATCTTGTTACCGGGAAGGGAGGCTCAGGGCATCAGCTGATGTCACCGCAGTGCCTGTGACCGCAAGGGCCTATACTGCGATTTTTGTAGGAAGAGCTCTGAAGATAACTCAAATCCCATCTTCGCGATGGAATATGTCACGGCATTTCGCGTCTTTTCTCGGTCTTGCCGGTAGAAGTCGCATGATCGCAAGCACTGCTTCATACGGTCGCGATCGTGCGAAATCTAGCGGAATGACTGTGAATGATACGAAATGCCGTGACATATTCCATCGCGAAGATGGGATTTGAGTTATCTTGAGAGCTCTTCCTACAAAAATCGCAGTATAGGTTCGAATAGTGGTAGAATTTTCGACACTAGCTTGCCAGTTAGGTCGAATTCAGTCGCCGCCTGAGAGAGGAACCTGTTGCTCTGATCGGTAATTTTCCTTGGTTTTGATCAACACCAGGCGAAGGCAGGAGCAGTGCCCTAACTCCCGCGGTCTTTCCTTCCTCGTCAGAGGAACGAAAATCCACTTTTAATGGCCGTTGTCCTTTGTAGATTAAACCTATAAAGTTTAAATTTTAAACATTATAGTGACATAAAGTAAAGCCTAAAAGAACGGCGGAATTAAAATTGGCTTTTAATTCCTCTGTTTGATTGCAGTTAATCGACATAACAATATTATAAAAGTATAAATATTATTATTAACACTCCCCGTCCGTTAAGAACATATATATGAGTTGCAGCTAAGCATGACAGATGAGTAATATTTAGGGTTGCCAGATGTTCACTATTTGAGTGAACGCTTCACTATTTCTATTTCTGATTCACTAATTAAAAATAGGAATTGTGAACATCTAAAAAAATCGTATCTGATAACGGGAAAAAAATTTATTGTATAAGTGAACAAGCGTTGGTAGAGATTTTAGTGTTTATTTATGGTAAGATTTTAATCTCGATTAGAGCTGACTTACTCTGATGTCGTGGCTAGTGTGCATCCTGGCTATGCAGTGCATCCTGGCACAGGTCCATGCAGTTGTCTTAGTTTGATAACTTTTCGCAACATGTGTGTCTTTGTTCAAGTGCACACCACTATAAACGTAAGATAAAAGTGAATTTCATAATGCTTTTCATTCAGGTACTGTTTTAAGGAACTCTATCAGGAGTTGGCCCTAATGCACAGTGAGAATTTTATTTCAAGATTTTAACTAATGTATTGTGATTTAAATGATGAAGAGAATGTATCATTATAATTGAAAGATCCTCTCCTCTCCGCCCCCTGGTTCACTATTTTCTGAAAACATTTCTGGCAACCCTAGTACTATTCCAAGAAAAGGTATTTATAATTTTTTTTCTTGGTTAGTTATAATCCTTGGCTATCGCGTCGATTTAAACTTCAACTGCGTCTGTTATTTGCTTCAATATATCGCCGTAATGACGTTAATAACTAGCCCCGGCCCAATATTTCTTGTCCCGTCTCCATATCAAATGACTCGCTTGTTCCGTCCAGATGCTGCTGTTCCCGCTCATCCCGATTAGATCCTCTCTTTTCGTCCCCCTTCACACAATCAAAAAGTGGCCAAGGCAATGAAAATCTGGCTCTGTTGATGCAAGGGCTTCGGCAGCATCCGTTCGCGCGGAGTCGAAGGTTACGGGTTCGAGAACCGCGGAAGACATGGGTTTTTTATCATCGGGGCTTGGATTCTGATGACATGTCATATTTTCAATGACCATTGACCAGTGCATTCTAGACGTAGCTAACTTGTAAATGAATAACTACATGTAGGTAATAGAAATGTGTAGTTATGGGGTCATTTTATGTCAGTTTTTCCATTTTTTTCAATTTGTAGGTCATTTTTGGGCCTTTGTGTCATTTTTATTATTTTTACGTATTTGGTTCCTTTTCGTTTTTTCTGTTAGTGGATGTTTCATTAATTTACAATGACGTATTAAAACAAAGTTTTTATTGTGGCATCAGTTCTCGACGAAATTCACTACTGCGGTGGACTCTCTGTTTTTCGAACTCTCAAAATTATACGGATCTTTGGTAACTTCCTTGACCTTTCAAAACTGGTATTACATTAAGACCTAAAATAAAATTAAATATAATTTTATCTTAAATTGTAAAATTCTTTGAATAAATAAATATTTTAATACACATTTTTGAGAATATTAAAACAATTAGGTAATTTCCCCCTTATTTTTAAATCTTTTTGTAGGTCCTTTGCAAACAATGTTTAGGTCATTACAATCCGAGCCCTATTTACCATGTAACGTTGTTTATCTCTCTCACCACTATTCATATGTAGCATCATCTCATTCATTTGCCTTCATCTATGGGTTTCTAATTCGTCATTGTCAGCTTATCGTCTTTCATACAGTGGCATTGGATTGTATTAGATTGCATGGAGAAATATAAATGGTCCCATTGGATCCCATTGGCTCCCACTGGTCCCATTGGATCGTCAGTAGTAGTGATAGTTTTCTGTTTGCTCACATGGCAGATTTCGTTTGCTCACGTAGGATTTCGTGATAGAGAAACACTCGACACGAAAATTTGACATCTGAATGGAATGCACTGTTGTGTCAGGCTATTGCAATGGATAAAATTGAATCCTTTCCTAAGGAATCGATTGGTCAAAATAGTACATTTTTTAGCCATGAATATATTGATTCAACTACCAACGTTTTGGAGGAATCCGTTAATGTCTATTAACATGGACAGACCGAATTATAATAATTTAAAAACGGAAACAATTTGGCTACAGAAACATGAAAAATATACATTATATTTCACGCAATCTTGCTTTGTAGAGTGATGCTGTAGAATTTGACTTGTTTCAGCTGCATCGATTGTTTTAGTAAAAAATGTGTTTTCCACATTGTAGGGGCTTCTGTCTGTTTTAATAGCTTGTCAGCATGCTAAGAAAAAAAAGGCAGTTATTTGGAAGAGTGTCCGACCAGTAATTTACACCGGAGACGTACATCTTTTCTCAAGTCAGGTAGCACAAGTTAATTAAACACCTTTTCAGAGCTTCTCCTGCTAGTGTTACCTCGATTACAAACGGAATAAGTTACTAAATTAACATATCTAGATAGCGTAGGCTTCCAGATCGCGTGCCGGCACTCTCAAGAACAGCGATGCTTTTTTACGTAAAAGTAATGGGATATTTCCATCATGAATTACCCCCAAGAAATTTGTTTTTAATTAAGCGTGTCTTCCGATGTGAGACGACTTTATATGGTTAGCGGACTCTTTCTACCTCTCTTCTCTTTCCTCACACAGAGAGAAGCTATTACGTTTTATTGTCGGAGGCGTCCTCGGGACAAGTGTTGGAAAGTCAGCTAGCGTCTGCGCACATTCTGGCATCGAAGGCGCGAGAAATTCTGTCTACGTGACAGCTTAACCAGCTCTGCCAAGCGGGTGGGCGGGCAGGGGGGAACACTCCCACAAAACGCAATATATATTCCGCGCTTTTCTCTCCGGGCAACTTGTTTTTTTTTTCGTTTTTTCTTTTCTTTTTTTTAGTATTCATTAGCTCACTTCGGACGAATGAGTTGCTGTCACGTTTAATAGTTTCCCGAGCAAACTAGTGCTCTTTTATTGTACGTAAAACTATAATACGCTTATTCTGTCGGCAGATAAAAGAGAAAACCGACGGTGTAGTTTTCAGCACCCTTCATAAATTTGACGGTATCCCATTTACGGAGAAGTAACGTAGGAAGCGGCCTTCTTTCCCGGAGGCTCACTGACATCCTCTTTTTCTCCGCTTTCCCCGCGCTTCTTCTTCTTCTTCTGCTGCTTCTTCGTCTTCCCCTCCGTGGTATGTCGCTTCCTCCGCCGCCACTTTTCATTGATCGGAAGCAATTCCATTCTCAACGCCACGGCTGAATTCTCTTTTATCACGCTCCCCCCTTCGAGCTCCCGCTTAATCGCCGTCCCCTTCCGTTGCTCTTCCTCCTCCTCCTCCTCTTCCTCCTCCATTCCGCCGCACATCATCCTTTTCGCCCGGAAGCGACTGCCATTATTCCACTCACGTCATTACATTTCTCAGCCAATAAAATAACAGCTCTGCAGGGCGGGCGCGAGAGCGGGCGGGCGGGCCCGCCGGAGCAAAGGCCACGATCGAGAGAGGGAGCGAGAGGGGGAAACTAGCTGTGCTGTAGGCACGAACGCCGAGAGCGAAGACCGACTCGGGCAGGGGAAGCGAGAGAGGGGCAGCGCGGGAGGGAGCGAGAACGAACGCAGCGCCAATTGGATGTAGGTGGCGGAAGAGTGAAGCTATTCAGGAACCGATTCCATTTCGCGGTCCATTGTTGCCGAGGCTTTATTTAACGTGCCGTGTTATTTTGTGGCGGGGGCGCGGGCGGCGGGGCGGGGGCGGGGGCGGAGTCGAGGGGGCGTGGGCGTTATTTACGACAGGGCACCACCCCCCCGCCCCGCCCCGCCCCGGCTGCCGCCCGGAGGGTGTAAAGGTTTATTATATCGCAGTAGACGCTTCGCCCCCGCGCCGCGCCGCGCCGCGCCGCGCCGTGCCGTGCTGTGCCGTGCCGAGTCCGCCCAAGGCCCTGCCATACGCGCCGGGGTGCGAGTGGGGTAGCAGCATCTGTTAGAGGCGGGGACGAGATGCTGCGGGGCTGCCCGGCGATTCGCGTAGTACTTCATTGCCCCAATACCCTTTTACCTTCGTGGTCTTTGAAGGCCCACGCAAAGGGGCGCTCTCTGGGGAGAAATGGAAAGTAAGCAATTGAACTTGAGTAAAGTAAGAATGTTTTCGAGAGAAAGGTACGGAAAAGATTTCAAATTTGCAACTGACGAGATGACAGTAATGTTATGTTCGATTTTTAAACTTTAATACCGTGCTGACTAAAAGGTAGCATTTGTTTCGTAAACATAACACATTCATCTTTAATTTTAAGTTCTGTACAAATTGCACAATAAGTTATAAAAGTTCACAACAAGTTTTAGTTTACGTTTGCGTCCACGTTTCACAAAATCGGGTATTTAGACTAGGTATAACAGAAAAAGCGTAACTGTTGCTCAACGAAAATCAAGCAAAATTGATCTCAATGCATAGGAATAAACAAAAATTATCTTTACATTTCAATGCAACTTCTTCAGTTTATTTAACATTTGATCTAAAACAGTCAACTACAAAGACTTCAACACATCCTCCCTTATCGATTAAAACATTTTTTTTCACTATAAAATTATGAATATTTGTGAACGTAGAGGATTTTTTTAGGTTTATCAAAAAATATTCTCTTATTTCATTAATATTCAAAGGCAAGGACTAAAATTTTCGATCGTACAGCTTGTAGAATGTTCCAACCATAAACTATAATAATATCCTTCTGACTCATAAAAATTTGAAATGAAAGGGCTTATTGCAACGGAATCTGAAAATAAAATACATGGCTACTTCTTAAATTATATAATGCTTCGCCCGATTAATAACGCATCTTTCCTTACAATTGTGCTAGGCAATAGTAAGTAAATATTAGAAATCGATAAAATAATTAATATGCATCAACTACGTATAATATATTTTCTAGAAGATAATCCAACATCTGCGCCTCACTGGTAGTTAAAATAAATTATTCCAAGTGCCAGACACAAGGAGATCACGGACCTTCAAAACAGTTAATAAATTTTCTCAATATTGAAAGGGTGCAATGAAATTAATATAGGATTATTGATGTGTAAATTAAGTCACATAGCGCATCATAATGAATCTCTCTTATTTTCATAAAGATGGACGTGATTGGCAAGAAACATTTCTATTGAGGAAGATAATTTAAATGTGTCGTTACGTCGAGGTCATCTGTGTGTCGATGAAAGGCATGTTGCGTTGCATAAATGTAAAAAAATGAACTATAAGTTTTTTGATATTTCAGAAATGTGAGAATACTGACCGTTAACCGAAAATACCAGAGAAATATTATGTAAATATAACAATGACTGCTCCTGTTGTAATATTTATGATGATCGATAGCTTATAACAATCGGTTCTTTGCCTCTAAAATGTACTAAGCAGCTGCGTCGAAAATTACCAAGTGGGAAATTACCAAATGTAAACTTCTTTTGAATTACGTAGTTATTAGCGTTCCAATAGTAATCTCCACAATTTTTACGATATGTGAAATATTGGTGCATATTATAGCATTTATCGTTTTATTAATTAACTTCTTAAAGTGTTTACATTGTATATCATTCTGAAATAATGACCCTTCGTTGTTGATTTTTCTTGAATTAATATGATTATGAACTTCATATAATAAGTGCATTGCTGATCTGATAACTGCAATTGGATTTTCAATACTTCGCTGTTCTAATTGTATTATCTATAACTTAGTGTGGTGTCTCCAACGCTTTAAACAGTTTGAAAAGTATTCCCATATTCATTAACTTGAGCTTCTTTAATTACAATAAAATAATAATAAAAATGGTCAGTTCCCCATTAGCTAAACGAGACGCATTTGTTGGCAGCTCGCTTGCCCCAAAAGGTGAACCTGGAACTTTGAGAGACGGACGGACAAAAGCAGGTTACCCTAGATTCTAATTTATATCCTGTAAATCGTACTGACAGGGAGGGCTGGCGATCGGTGTTAAGTCCGAGTAGGTAGTTGACCCGTATGTGTCTGTGTGTGTGTGTGTGTGAAGATGGGTCCCCTTCTTTCCTCTCCATTTCCTGTTTATCATTAAAACACATTTATTTGCCATCACATTTATTTAAAATAACTTTAGCATTGCAATTTTGCAATGCAAACACAGGACTGAGCTTTACATTTTGATATAAACTTTTAACTATTTTTGCAAATCGATTTTTTTTGGTCATGTCATTGTAAATATGTAAATCTCAATATTCTTGCGCCGATCTTCCAACATAGTTGATAGTACCCGTTTTGAGTCGACACAATACTGAAAAACTTCGTTCATTTCTAGAATATGATGTTTTTGGAATACTTCTCTCACCCCATATTCCAAGTGGGTATTTTACTCATTCGAAATTTTTCGTGTGGGTTTAGCCACCCACCATGCCCACAGCCTGGTTACTGTGATTTGTAGCAATAATAACAAAGATCTTGTAATAAAATGGATAGAAACTAGATTAACAATTTGATGAAAATTCCGCAGATAAATCTCATCCTCAACAATTTAGAGCTGACTGAGATATGAAAATTGAAAATAGTGTTAATTTAGAAAGCGTTTTTGTTGGCAACCCTAATTAAGTTATTTTAATCTCTGATCTTTATCACTGATTTCCTTACGCATACAATTCATTCGCATTCCTACAAAAAGGATATTATATAACAAACAACAATCACGCATTTCTTCCAATATTCTCTTCAGATGAATGTAAAGATCTTGATGGAACAACCTCTTTGTTACAGGTGGCGATTTAAGATAGTCGAACGTACTCGTAAGTACCTGTATGATATTTTCTTTCGGGAGGTAAGGAATATTGTTTGTTGGTTTTATGATTTGTGAACATGTAACGACTTTGGAATTTAATTTTTTTATTGTCATAAATCACAATTCTTAAAAATGTCAAAATCGTCGAATTAAACTTATCTTGAGAACAATTACATAATAAAAGTGAAGGACCAAATCCGTGCTTTCAAAACAGTTATGCCTGAAAGAATACCCACTGAGTGGGGAATGTGTGCGCATTAAGTTTTATCCGGAAAATCAGGAGGATACTCGAACAAAATTATTACAAAATCACATTTACCTGTAAACCAGATTCAGCAATCTTCTCACTATACTTTTGAGGTTCTTCTATTGGTGATATGTGATCCATTTTTATTATACACCGGTAACAAAAAGTTTTTAAGTACATATGCCCGTTTTGGTTGCTTTATATATTTTTAAATTATTCTTTCTTAATGTTTTGTCTATTTCTTTATATATTTGCAAATATACAATCGTTAGTTATGACGTACGCTTCTTCATGTATTTTTGTCTTCAGTCCAAAGAATCATCCTCAAAGTGGGCATACAATGAGCACTGAACTTGCATCAGGAGTTTGCCAACATTACGTATGGTAATGCGTCGTGTAGTGAATTTATTGTTCTTGAATTGTGCCTTGTGTGGACCCTGAATATACTTTATGAATCTGTCATCACCTATTCTTCGTAATACAAAACTGCATTTACTACATGTGACTAGGAAGATTCGGGTGCTCCACGTTTATGAATACGGGAGAAGATTATATTTTCTCGTGCTACTAGTGTAACGTGCAAACCACGCTCGGAAAATATATCGGTCAAGCTTCTTAAAATTCTTAAGTGCCGCGGATCATTTTGAAATAAGAGATAATAAATATTAATCCTTACGAGGTCAAAAACTTAGATATCTAGTTACAGAATAAAATGGCTTAGCTTATATCGTTGATTTATAATTCGCGCGTTTTGGATACAAAATAAACTAGAGTAGTATTTTACTTGAAATGAATTTTACAGAAGTAGGTACAGTTTCATTGAAGTGAATGATTGCCCTTTTGAATCATTCTTCTAGTGATTTGTTTAATTAATGATGAACTCTCTCGCTCGCTTATCTTTCTGCAATTCAAATCGATAGCATGGCTTTCAAATAATAGTCCACAATACAAAGAAAATCATTATTTCTTCCTTGAAATTCATTTACAAAATCAAAATAAATTAAAACTAATAAACAGAGAGTATAGAAACAACTTTTACGTCGCCCCATTACATATTTTGTGACTCGTAACTGCAGAACAAAATAAAAGAGTACAAAATTTACTTGGGACTGACTTCAGAAATAAATACTCATATTGCAGCACAAGTACGTTCAGAGGTTGTGACAAAGCATCTTTTATAGAGTTTTTTCGGTCGAACTTTTTCGCCAAGAATGGTCGTCACAACGAGTACTGTACGTTATTACGTTTTCTCAGCAAATTCCAAATCGTGGTAATTTTGCCAAGATGATATGTAGTGTAATTTTGAAAAAAATTCTTGCTGTTTATAATATGAGGTTTGTCGATTTCGTAGAAACGTACAAAATTTCTGGCACACAATATTATTGGCAAAGGTTATTCTAATCTAAACGAGCTGTGATCGAGTAAAACTATCCTAGACGAGAAATAATCGATCATTCATGACTGAACAGTGTACACTCTCTTCTTACAGTTATTACAGTACTTCCTTCTTTTATAAATTCGGAAATTTCTTGCAGACACGAATACAGTAATCATTTCAAAATGTTTTCTTTCACTTTTTGCTTTGAATTAAAGAATTTTGAAAGACAGAAACTTAGAGTTCGCTTCTTGCCAGGGCACTTGTAAAACTTGGCCCAGAAGTGGAGAGAGGTATGTGGTTTGGAGTGTCATATATTTAGATTTTTCTAGTGTGTATTCCTGACCTGGGAATTTCCTGGTTTAAATTAAAATTGTTTTACCTTCTTTGCTTTTTATTTATGATTTTATTATTTAATCCATATTTATGAAAATTTGAATAAATAATTCCCAATAAAAGAACATGTTGAACCGTTTAAATACTTCGCTCCTTTGTATTTACAGATTAATGTGCTTTTGCGTGCAACGTGCTACGTAAGACGTATATAATTCTTCCAAGGGCCTTCTGCCGTCACGATATGACCACAACATCGTTGGGAACTTTGTAATAATAACATATCTTAAGTCAGTGTGTGCCTCTCAATTCATGCGGAGACCAGGGCATTCCCCTTGGTTGTGATGATCCCCTCCCTCTCACAAGCGAATTGGGCCCTTACCTCTGAACTTCACCCCCATCCGCCACACTTGTGACATCCTGTAAACAGTACGCTTCTTACTCATTATTGGAAACTTCATCGCATAATCTGCAGATATTTATGATTTAGATAGAATGAATAATAAAACTTTAAAATGCATATAATACATTTAAATTTAGTGGATGTAAGGTACGTTGCGAAAGTTCTGGATTTACCTTTCTGCGTATATTTAATTAGTATTCCTTCCTACACCTCCGCTTAAGTGCATATGACCTTTTTTTCATTCAAAACCTCAAAATCTCATGTTGTGTTAGCAGATCAAATTATCTCTCCAACTTTGCAAGGGTTTGTCTTTATAAATGATATAAAATTATTTCTTAACTGTGCTAATGTTTGATGGTTTTAATTTATCTTAAAATAACAAACTAATTTACAATTATACACATTACAAATATATAAAAATAATACTAAAAATTATAGCGTAAGAGGAAGCAGGACGCACCTCAGGTATTATTCCAGATTTGCAAACATTTTGTAGAATAAATGAATGAAGAGGATATTTGTTTATAATTCTCGTTTTATAATGGGCATTTTTGTCTAGTTTATAGAATGATAATGCTTGTATTTGGAGACGATTTGTGTAAAAATTATGTGCGAGAAAGGCTATTTACTTTTTTATCGGGTTCATATTTAAATCATCACGCAGTTGATTGTTACTGATGAACCAGGACGATTTTGTAATTAATCTTCAGAATTTATTTTGGACCACTTGCATTTAGTTAGGTCAATATGGCAGCGTTGGTTTAGATGGGACCAGCATATATTAGTGTCAGCAGAATTATTTCTTTGTAGAGTAATAATGCATTAGATGTAGAGAGTTAACTGTGTTGCTTCAGTAAGGGTGGTAATTGAATTAGTTTAGTTCTGAGATTTTACTTTATGTTGCTTCCAATTGATTCGAGAATCGAAGTGTATGCCCATGTATTGTATTGTTTTATTTGTGCAGGTCCAGTTGATGGTGTCGTTATTAGAGAGTAAGAATGGTTATAATGTGAATACTTTTGCTACAGATTTTGTTGAGAACACCTTTATTTTCCAGATATTAGACTCATTTCAAAGTAAACTTAAGTCTCTCTCACAGGGAGGGTGGATCACAGCATCAACTAATGTCACTGCAGTTCCTCTCCCCGGTAGGTCCTGGGGTTCGAGTCCCGACGGTTGCAGGATTTTCGACCTTAGCTATATAGCTAGATCGAGTTCGGTCGCTGTCTGAAGGAGAATTCTAGCGGCCGGCTGCTGTGATCGGTAGTTTTCCATAGTTTCTCCGATTAATCCCAGCCGAATGCCGGAGCAGTACCCTTCCAAACGGGCCACGGATCGCGCGCGATCTTTCCTTCCCACTCCTTGTCCTATCCTACCCCTTACTCGCACATACTTACATGCATTTCACTACCACAAATGCCGGGAGACCGGTCGGGTGCTTAGATTGATTTCATTTGATTGATTCGTGTTTCCGGGCGCGTCAACTACTTTGGTCATTAGTCCCGTTAGTGTAATGCGTGATTTTCTCGGGAGGTGGCAATGATCTTTTCCCCGCTGGATGGTGAGATCTGGCGTCGATCTACCGTCGACTAGCGGGGTTTCCCCTCAACCAGGTATCTCCCACCAGCGGGGCAGCGCCCCAGCTTATGGGAGTAATGACCTTAGCCGGTCTCTCGGCATGTGCGGTAGTGTAGTGCATGTTAGTGTAAGTAAGGGGTGAGGATAGGACAAGGAAGAGGAAGGCCCGTTTGTTAGGGTACTGCTCCGGTATTTGCCTGTGGTGATGGGATAAAACACGGAAAACTACCGATCAGAGCAGCCGGCCGCTTGAATTCTCCTCCAGACAGTGACTGAATTCGACCTAGCTGACAAGCTAGTGCCGAAAATCCTGCCGCCGTCGGGACTCGAACCTAGGACCTCCCGTGGGGAAGCAGTGACATCAGGTTGATGCTCTGAGCCATCTAGGGTGCTTAGAGTTGAGAGGTGTGCCGGACGGTGCCCGGCTGCGGCGGTGCCACGCTAGTGGGAGAAAGCTGGTTGTAGAAAATTCCCACAAGCCGACGAAGGTCTGCGCTGGATCTTGCCACTCAGCGGTGGGAAATCGCCCTATCTCCCACGATAAAAGCATACACTACACTTATGGGACTAATGACCTTAGCAGTTGACGCACACGGAATCACTAATGAATCATAATTCCGTAATAATAAAACTTATCCAATTTTAGGCAATCGAGGCGGGGCGAGGCACGGCGAACGGGGCGAGGCGGGGCGAGGCGGGGCGAGGCGGGGCGAGGCGGGGCGAGGCGGGGCGAGGCGGGGCGAGGCGGGGCGAGGCGGGGCGAGGCGGGGCGAGGCGGGGCGAGGCGGGGCGAGGCGGGGCGAGGCGGGGCGAGGCGGGGCGAGGCGGGGCGAGGCGGGGGCGAGGCGGGGCGAGGCGGGGCGAGGCGGGGCGAGGCGGGGCGAAGGCGGGGCGAGGCGGGGCGAGGCGGGGCGAGGCGGGGCGAGGGCGGGGCGAGGCGGGGCGAGGCGGGGCGAGGCGGGGCGAGGCGGGGCGAGGGCGGGGCGAGCGGGCGAGGCGGGCGAGGCGGGGCGAGGCGGGGCGAGGCGGGGCGAGGCGGGGCGAGGCGGGGCGAGGCGGGGCGAGGCGGGGCGAGGCGGGGCGAGGCGGGGCGAGGCGGGGCGAGGCGGGGCGAGGCGGGGCGAGGCGGGGCGAGGCGGGGCGAGGCGGGGCGAGGCGGGGGGCGAGGCGGGGCGAGGCGGGGCGAGGCGGGGCGAGGCGGGCGAGGCGGGGCGGGGGCGGCTCGCGTCGCGTGACGCGCGTCGCCACCTGGGCACCGCGACGCGCCGTTTCCGCCGGCCCCTCGCCAACAAAAACGCCCCTCCCTCCTTCTTCCTCATCCTCCTCCTCCTCCTTGAGCGCCAAGGGCTCTAATATCACCCGCCCGAAGAAGCGCGACCTCGCGCCACGTAAATTAAAACTTTCGGGTCTTTTTACGCTTCCGGTTCGCGGGACACATTTGATGCGATGCGGTGCCGCTTCGGACTTAGGGAAGTTGTTTTTGTGGTGAAGCCGCGGTTCGGAATTGGTGGAAAACTTGGAAAAGTGTAGGGAATTTGTTAATATTCTATTAATCATACGTAAAGATGAATTATAGAAAAGAAAGCGTCAAGTAGTTTTGCCCCCAAAACGAATATCAACAAATTACAGATTATCCAAAACCATTTCCTCAGACTGGCCACTCATGCACCCTGGTTCATCTCAAACGTTCAACTCCACAAAGAATTCAATTTACCCCCCCCCCACACCACACACACATAATTCACCATATTGCGCTCCTATCTAACAACTTCTCCAAAATTAACACAATAACCTAAGCAACCATTAGGGCCTAGCTACCACTTACCAGCTTCCAACTAGAATTAAAAAATAGATATCCATTAGACTCGTCCCTCAACATATTCTCAGAGACAAATTAATCCCATAGGTGCTCTGTGAGTTTAATATTCATGAGTAGTTAGCTGTATTATAATTAGAATTGTTTAATTGTAAGTCTGACAGCATATGATGTAGTATTATAAATACTGAACTACGTACATTTATTCAAGAATAATATGTATATTAAAAAAATGGTTTCACCAGTAGTAGCTTTAACCTCATGCTCATCTGTGCAACACACATGGAAATGATTGTAACAGATGAGGTATGTTTTTCACTCGTCCGAAAGAAGCGCATCCTCGCGCCACGTAAATGAAAACTTCCTTGTCTTATTACGTTTCCGGTTCGTGAATACATTAGTTGCGACGCGGTGCCGCTTGGGGCTTCGGGGAGGTTTTTTCCAGGTGAGGTTGCGGTTCGGAATTTGAGGAAAAATTAGGAATGATGTGGGGAGTGTGTTCATTAAACTATTAATCCTGTGTAAACATAAATTATGAAAGGGAAAGCGTCAAGGAGTTTGACAAATAGTTGCTTTAATCTCAATGCTCATCTGTGCAAGACATGATATAATTCGTAACAGATTACGTTATATGTAAAGATTATGTAAAAATAATTGTATGTATTATGTAAAGGTAATTATAAAAAGGAGAGCGACCAATAAATTGATCAATATTTGGTTTCATTTCAATACTCTTCTATGCCACATTCATTGATATAATTCGTAATAGAATGAGTGCGTTTTTCACATGCCCGAAGAAGTGCGGGCTCACGCGCTTTAAATGAAAATTTCGCGTCTTTTTACGCCTCCGGTTCGCAGGATACATTTGATGCGATGCCGCCTGAGACTTTGTGCAGGAAGTGGAGTGGTCTTTGAGGTGAGGCTGCGTTTCGGAATTAGAGGGTAAATTAGGAATGAAGTGGAGGGAAGATTAAATACATTTGATGCAACGTTAGCTAATCAGAGAGTCGTTATGAACGAGCTGACACAATACAATCACATTCCTGCACAAATAGAACCTATTATACATTTATCTGAAATGTTTATATGAAGAAAGGTTATAAAAAGAAATGTTTGAGCGTAGTTGAAGCATTAGCAGTATCTGTTGCATCCTTGAAACACGTGATGAAATAATTCATAATAGATTAGGTATATTATTTACCTGCCCTAAAAGATGAGGGCTTGCACGCCTTTAATGAAAGCTTTCGTGCCTTTTTACGTTTCCGGCTACAGCTGATGCGATGCTGTACTGCTTGAAACTGTGTGGAGGAGGGGAAGTTGTCTTTGAGGTGACGCTGCGATTCGGAATTCAAGGAAATATTAGGAAACATGTAGTGGACGTGTACATTAACCTGTTAGTCGTGAATAAAGATAAATTAAAAGGGGAACCTACAATCTAGTTTAACCAATAGTTTTTTTAATCTCAATGCACATCTTTGGAAAACCCAACGTAACAATTCTTAATAGATTAGGTGTGTTCTTTGTGTGTCCAAAAAAGCATGATGTTTCGTGTTTGAAATGAAAACGTGGCTTTTTATGCTTCCGGTTCGCGGGTTCCATTAGGTACGTTGCTGTGCCACTCGGAACTGAGAGGGGACAGGGGGGATCTTCGAACCTGGTTGGTTTTTTGAGATGGAAAACGT
>JAHLJT010009419.1:49711201-49728701 GCA_031308135.1 Acheta domesticus
TTTATAACTTATTGTGCAATTTGTTCAGAACTTAAAATTAAAGATGGATGTGCTACCTTTTAGTCAGCACGGTATTAAAGTTTAAAATCGAACATAGCGTTACTGTCATCTCGTCAGTTGCAAATTTGAAATCTTTTCCGTACCTTTCTCTCGAAAACATTCTTACTTTACTCAAGTTCAATTGCTTACTTTCCATTTCTCCCCAGAGAGCGCCCCTTTGCGTGGGCCTTCAAAGACCACGAAGGTAAAAGGTATTGGGGCAATGAAGTACTACGCGAATCGCCGGGCAGCCCCGCAGCATCTCGTCCCGCCTCTAACAGATGCTGCTACCCCACTCGCACCCCGGCGCGTATGGCAGGGCCTAGGGCGGACTCGGCACGGCACAGCACGGCGCGGCGCGGCGCGGCGCGGGGGCGAAGCGTCTACTGCGATATAATAAACCTTTACACCCTCCGGGCGGCAGCCGGGGCGGGGCGGGGCGGGGGGGGTGCCCTGTCGTAAATAACGCCCACGCCCCCTCGACTCCGCCCCGCCCCCGCCCCGCCGCCCGCGCCCCCGCCACAAAATAACACGGCACGTTAAATAAAGCCTCGGCAACAATGGACCGCGAAATGGAATCGGTTCCTGAATAGCTTCACTCTTCCGCCACCTACATCCAATTGGCGCTGCGTTCGTTCTCGCTCCCTCCGCGCTGCCCCTCTCTCGCTTCCCGTGCCCGAGTCGGTCTTCGCTCTCGGCGTTCGTGCCTACAGCACAGCTAGTTTCCCCCTCTCGCTCCCTCTCTCGATCGTGGCCTTTGCTCCGGCGGGCCCGCCCGCCCGCTCTCGCGCCCGCCCTGCAGAGCTGTTATTTTATTGGCTGAGAAATGTAATGACGTGAGTGGAATAATGGCAGTCGCTTCCGGGCGAAAAGGATGATGTGCGGCGGAATGGAGGAGGAGGAGGAGGAAGAGGAGGAAGAGCAACGGAAGGGGACGGCGATTAAGCGGGAGCTCGAAGGGGGGAGCGTGATAAAAGAGAATTCAGCCGTGGCGTTGAGAATGGAATTGCTTCCGATCAATGAAAAGTGGCGGCGGAGGAAGCGACATACCACGGAGGGGAAGACGAAGAAGCAGCAGAAGAAGAAGAAGAAGCGCGGGGAAAGCGGAGAAAAAGAGGACGTCAGTGAGCCTCCGGGAAAGAAGGCCGCTTCCTACGTTACTTCTCCGTAAATGGGATACCGTCAAATTTATGAAGGGTGCTGAAAACTACACCGTCGGTTTTCTCTTTTATCTGCCGACAGAATAAGCGTATTATAGTTTTATGTACAATAAAAGAGCACTAGTTTGCTCGGGAAACTATTAAACGTGACAGCAACTCATTCGTCCGAAGTGAGCTAATGAATACTAAAAAAAAAAGAAAAGAAAAACGGAAAAAAACAAGTTGCCCGGAGAGAAAAGCGCGGAATATATATTGCGTTTTGTGGGAGTGTTCCCCCCTGCCCGCCCACCCGCTTGGCAGAGCTGGTTAAGCTGTCACGTAGACAGAATTTCTCTCGCCTTCGATGCCAGAATGTGCGCAGACGCTAGCTGACTTCCAACACTTGTCCCGAGGACGCCTCCGACAATAAAACGTAATAGCTTCTCTCTGTGTGAGGAAGAGAAGAGAGGTAGAAAGAGTCCGCTAACCATATAAAGTCGTCTCACATCGGAAGACACGCTTAATTAAAAACAAATTTCTTGAGGGTAATTCATGATGGAAATATCCCATTACTTTTACGTTAAAAAGCATCGCCGTTCTTGAGAGTGCCGGCACGCGATCTGGAAGCCTACGCTATCTAGATATGTTAATTTAGTAACTTATTCCGTTTGTAATCGAGGTAACACTACCAGGAGAAGCTCTGAAAAGGTGTTTAATTAACTTGTGCTACCTGACTTGAGAAAAGATATACGTCTCCGGTGTAAATTACTGGTCGGACACTCTCCAAATAACTGCCTTTTTTTTCTTAGCATGCTGACAAGCTATTAAAACAGACAGAAGCCCCTACAATGTGGAAAACACATTTTTTACTAAAACAATCGATGCAGCTGAAACAAGTCAAATTCTACAGCATCACTCTACAAAGCAAGATTGCGTGAAATATAATGTATATTTTTCATGTTTTTGTAGCCAAATTGTTTCCGTTTTTAAATTATTATAATTCGGTCTGTCCATGTTAATAGACATTAACGGATTCCTCCAAAACGTTGGTAGTTGAATCAATATATTCATGGCTAAAAAATTTACTATTTTGACCAATCGATTCCTTAGGAAAGGATTCAATTTTATCCATTGCAATAGCCTGACACAACAGTGCATTCCATTCAGATGTCAAATTTTCGTGTCGAGTGTTTCTCTATCACGAAATCCTACGTGAGCAAACGAAATCTGCCATGTGAGCAAACGGAAAACTATCACTACTACTGACGATCCAATGGGACCAGTGGGAGCCAATGGGATCCAATGGGACCATTTATATTTCTCCATGCAATCTAATACAATCCAATGCCACTGTATGAAAGACGATAAGCTGACAATGACGAATTAGAAACCCATAGATGAAGGCAAATGAATGAGATGATGCTACATATGAATAGTGGTGAGAGAGATAAACAACGTTACATGGTAAATAGGGCTCGGATTGTAATGACCTAAACATTGTTTGCAAAGGACCTACAAAAAGATTTAAAAATAAGGGGGAAATTACCTAATTGTTTTAAAATTCTCAAAAATGTGTATTAAAATATTTATTTATTCAAAGAATTTTACAATTTAAGATAAAATTATATTTAATTTTATTTTAGGTCTTAATGTAATACCAGTTTTGAAAGGTCAAGGAAGTTACCAAAGATCCGTATAATTTTGAGAGTTCGAAAAACAGAGAGTCCACCGCAGTAGTGAATTTCGTCGAGAACTGATGCCACAATAAAACCTTTGTTTTAATACGTCATTGCAAATTAATGAAACATCCACTAACAGAAAAAACGAAAAGGAACCAAATACGTAAAAATAATAAAAATGACACAAAGGCCCAAAAATGACCTACAAATTGAAAAAAATGGAAAAACTGACATAAAATGACCCCATAACTACACATTTCTATTACCTACATGTAGTTATTCATTTACAAGTTAGCTACGTCTAGAATGCACTGGTCAATGGTCATTGAAAATATGACATGTCATCAGAATCCAAGCCCCGATGATAAAAAACCCATGTCTTCCGCGGTTCTCGAACCCGTAACCTTCGACTCCGCGCGAACGGATGCTGCCGAAGCCCTTGCATCAACAGAGCCAGATTTTCATTGCCTTGGCCACTTTTGATTGTGTGAAGGGGGACGAAAAGAGAGATCTAATCGGGATGAGCGGGAACAGCAGCATCTGGACGGAACAAGCGAGTCATTTGATATGGAGACGGGACAAGAAATATTGGGCCGGGGCTAGTTATTAACGTCATTACGGCGATATATTGAAGCAAATAACAGACGCAGTTGAAGTTTAAATCGACGCGATAGCCAAGGATTATAACTAACCAAGAAAAAAAATTATAAATACGAAATACCTTTTCTTGGAATAGTACTAGGGTTGCCAGAAATGTTTCAGAAAATAGTGAACCAGGGGGCGGAGAGGAGAGGATCTTTCAATTATAATGATACATTCTCTTCATCATTTAAATCACAATACATTAGTTAAAATCTTGAAATAAAATTCTCTCTGTGCATTAGGGCCAACTCCTGATAGAGTTCCTTAAACAGTATATGAATGAAAAGCATTATGAAATTCACTTTTATCTTACGTTTATAGTGGTGTGCACTTGAACAAAGACACACATGTTGCGAAAAGTTATCAAACTAAGACAACTGCATGGACCTGTGCCAGGATGCACTGCATAGCCAGGATGCACACTAGCCACGACATCAGAGTAAGTCAGCTCTAATCGAGATTAAAATCTTACCATAAATAAACACTAAAATCTCTACCAACGCTTGTTCACTTATACAATAATTTTTTTTTTCCGTTATCAGATACGATTTTTTTAGATGTTCACAATTTCTATTTTTAATTAGTGAATCAGAAATAGAAATAGTGAAGCGTTCACTCAAATAGTGAACATCTGGCAACCCTAAATATTACTCATCTGTCATGCTTAGCTGCAACTCATATATATGTTCTTAACGGACGGGGAGTGTTAATAATAATATTTATACTTTTTATAATATTGTTATATCGATTAACTGCAATCAAACAGAGGAATTAAAAGCCAATTTTATTTCCGCCGTTCTTTTAGGCTTTACTTTATGTCACTATAATGTTTAAAATTTAAACTTTACAGGTTTAATCTACAAAGGACAACGGCCATTAAAAGTGGATTTTCGTTCCTCTGACGAGGAAGGAAAGACCGCGGGAGTTAGGGCACTGCTCCTGCCTTCGCCTGGTGTTGATCAAAAACCAAGGAAAATTACCGATCAGAGCAACAGGTTCCTCTTTCAGGCGGCGACTGAATTCGACCTAACTGGCAAGCTAGTGTCGAAAATCCTACCACTATTCGAACCTATACTGCGATTTTTGTAGGAAGAGCTCTCAAGATAACTCAAATCCCATCTTCGCGATGGAATATGTCACGGCATTTCGTATCATTCACAGTCATTCCGCTAGATTTCGCACGATCGCGACCGTATGAAGCAGTGCTTGCGATCATGCGACTTCTACCGGCAAGACCGAGAAAAGACGCGAAATGCCGTGACATATTCCATCGCGAAGATGGGATTTGAGTTATCTTGAGAGCTCTTCCTACAAAAATCGCAGTATAGGCCCTTGCGGTCACAGGCACTGTGGTGACATCAGCTGATGCCCTGAGCCTCCCTTCCCCGGTAACAAGATAACGAGAAGCAAGACGGAAGATCACGGGTCAATGACCCCCATCTCGAACAGGTTTTTGTCCAGTTTCCCTGATCTATTGAGCAAATTCTGAGATGGCCCCTTGTTTTGCTTCTGGGACGTAAATGTAGCTTCACTGTGTCGCACGTTTTGTTAAGCACTTTTGCTTTAGTGGTAGGAGTAAAGCGAGGCTGAGTTACTATTTGTTAGCAATGCAGAAAAAGCGCATCTACATTTCGTTTACCTTTGCAAGTATGTTTTCTATAACTGGGTAATAAAATATCCAGTATTTCAAATGTTGCTAACCTCGCTTAAAGATAAAATGTGGGGAAGGGGGTTGTAGAACTTAAGAAAACGTGCGCAATAATCTTCTCCCCCATACGTCATATACAGTTTTCACTTTTTTTCTGACCAAATAAACCAAATGAAATCAAAGAGACAGGGACAGGAAGAGGTAGAGGTAGAAAGGCACGTGGGTCGTGGCTGCGGGCGGTGGCGGAGCGGCGGGAGGGCGACGAAAGCGCTGTGAGCTACGCCGCTGCCTCCCTCCCTCCCTCCCTCCCCGCGCAGCAGCTGCAACCCATATCAATGAGATTCCATTTGGGCGCTGGCCGCCTGCGGCACGCGCCCCGCCCCACGCCCTCTGCGCCCCCACCCGCCCCGCCCACCCCATCCCTTCCCCGTGCTCTGCCCGGCGACCAGCGCGGCTTCAACTCGCCCCCTTCGCCCAACTTCCGCGTTGGCTTGCAATCTGCCTCGCCCACTGCATTCGCTGTCGTCTCTAATGGCAGTTACTCTCCCACAGATTTTTATAATAATAATATAATTATGATGAGTACTACTATATTATTAATAATTATGTATATTTTCACAATTTCACAATACTCTACAGGTAACATTGTTTTTATGATTAAATGATAATAATTACTTTTTCTCGTTCTAAAGACATATCATTACTGTACTTGTTTGTAATTGTAGAAAGAAACTGGTAATTTTTCGTCAGAAAATCTCGTATTGAAGGACTCTGATATCGAAAAGTAGACAAATTTTGTCCTTGTATGTTAATAAATTATTTCCCTTGTTGAGTGGTTAAATCCACGTTTTATGGATTCTGATTACACAACGTGGCTGAAAAATTGTTGACAGCAAAACATCGTTTGTTTGTCTGTGCGTCAGTCTGTCTTCCATCTCCCTGGGTTCTGTTTGAGGTCAACGCTAGAGCTAAACCGTGTACTCGATTTTCATCAAAATGGACATTCCCCGATCGACGGTACGGTATTTCTAACGATGCTTCCTACGGTATTCCGAAAAAATCAAAATAATCCATTTTATTTTTATCTTCCAGAAAAAACAGTGTTGTTTCCTCTTGTTTTAATCGACTGTAACAAATTTTCTTCTCACAAATATATTTCTATAGATACGTTCAAATTAATCGTCAAAAGGGAACAAAATTTTTAAATAAAAAAATGAAGAAAAAGCAAAAGATAACATATTGTAACAAAGAGCAAACTAATGTTCAGTCACTTCCATTAGAACAAGAGAGAAACATTATAGAAATTAATAAGAATGTCTCTGCCTTAATTTTAGCGAAATCTGTAAATTAAAATTTAACTAATATTTTATGGCGAGCACTTAACCAAATTTATGACTTATTCTTTCAGTTCTCAAATGTACATTCGTCTCCTCTTAGTTATTCTTGTTTTTAGCATTTCGTGCATATGACTGGAAGTTCTCAGATACTGTTTCAGAGATAACGTGGTATTAAATTATACGTCAATTATGAAAGTGTTCTTAGATAACATTTCTGATCTAATTATTTCCATTAAATAACTTTTTCTCTTCCTAATGACGAACTTATTATCTCGAGTTCCAGAGAAACAATCTCTAATCAACCAGGCCGTAATTCAATTCCGCACCCACCCCAACTCGCCTTGTTTGATCGGAACAGTCCAGCACGGAGCACATTAAATACTCGAGTGCTCGTATCTCGTCGTTTCTAAAACGGCTTTTATGTTCGAACATTATCTTTCTTCGATATGCAGACGATAAACACAGTGAGCAGCGCAAACTTTTTGATGGCACATACGGCGCAATGGTGTTGCCATCTGCCGTTATGACTGGGAAGGGCGACGCGTTGGTTACCGGCCTTTTTATGGGATTCGCTTCGCGACCGCGGGAACCAAAAGGGGGTGGGGTGACTGCTTTGGACAACAGACGATCAAGTACAAGCATCACGACTGAAGCAAATTGCGTGGTGGTGATTCCCAATCCACAATTTGGGAATAGCTTTTAACATTACGATTATCAAATGTAAAGATAAAAGAAAAA
This sequence comes from Acheta domesticus, assembly GCA_031308135.1. Taxonomy (NCBI): domain Eukaryota; kingdom Metazoa; phylum Arthropoda; class Insecta; order Orthoptera; family Gryllidae; genus Acheta; species Acheta domesticus. The sequence continues at coordinate 49,718,424 of JAHLJT010009419.1, forward strand.
TAAAGAGCTTCGCTTTAACGTTCAACAGAAATGCGCTTTTTTTCAAGTTAAATGGATGGTGAGCTCATTGCTTTAAGTGTGAAAGAATAGTTTTCATTTTAGCTGGTGACATAAGCACTCAGATTTTGCAAATTCCAAATACTGCGTGCGAGTTAGAAACCAATGCATTGTAATACATACAAACAATTAGAGTATAAAACAAGCTGATTATAATTACCTTTATGAGCCAAATTGTTTGGCATACTAGATTGCATTTATTATATCAAATAATGAGTTCTTCAAACTTTTTATATAATATAATAATAACTTAAGTATTCTGTAAATTCTAATACGATTTGAAGCATCAACAGAGATATGAATTTCATATCAATCCGCAGTCTACAGCAGCGAAAATTGCTTTTAATATTGATTCGTATCTAATATTATCATACTAAATCAAAATAATTTGTTTCCCCTGATCAACATTTCAATGATAATTTATTACTTGATAAAATAATTTCATTGTTAAATTAGGGAATTTAAAGATGAGATAAAAATGCTGTTTAGTCGTCCTAAATATAATTGGCATACGCCTGAAAAACGGGAAACATGTCCTGAATGCCAACATCTGTCCCGCCAGATTTTCTTTGTGTCGACCAAATGTTCTAAATGTTTGTACTCTCTTATAAATTCACAGTCCTACAAAAAAAAATCATTTGAGACTACTAGTGAACATCACAGAATTATGCGCTAAATACAGAACAAGCGGCTAATTCCTTTGTTAACAAATAATGTATTTTTTGCCTTTTTGTTTGAGAGCTGAGAAATAGATAAAGAAATGTACTGTGTTTTGAAAGGAAGTGTATCTGTTTCTCTCAGAATGTGTTAATGCAGTAGAATCGTGATTGTAAAGGAGAAAAGGGCTGAGTCAATAACAGGGTTTTAATATCGACCAGTCATGCTTTATTTAATATTTTATATACATACCTTGAAATTCTTCACAAATTTTGTCATGAAAAAATAAGTAAATGGCCTGTATAACCTTCAGTAGTCAGGGAAGTTCATCCTAGAAAAAGTGGTCACCCTGATATTCATTAATGTGTCCAATATAATTAATATTAATCTATTTAGTTGTATATTTCGTATACAATTTGCTTGTTATACGCTGTACTTGATATACTATTTAGTTGTATAAAAATAAACAATTTGCTTGAAATATATTTCGGATGTCCTGAATTTCATTGCTATCCTTACGGTAGCCCTAGTCGTGAGGTTCTCATAAATATTTTCTTTCAAGGTAAATTAATCGTGAAATCAGTAGGTTTAATTGGGAAAGATTAGTTTCCATTTCCTGCAACGTTATACACCTTAGATTTTTGTAAATTCTCATGTTGCTAATGAAACTAATACAGTGTCTTAAATTTATACACAAAATTACAAATGAATTAATTTGAAACGCTACAAAATTGTACGATTTCTATGAGGAACAAAAATATTTTCTTTCGAAAGAAATATCAGTATCAACTTTAATAGACTTAAGTCGTCACTTTCTTTAATGTTATCGATTTCTGTCATCGAACAATATCATCAAAATGCAATTTAGAAGGACTTCAGTAGCTAGGTATAATTTTACTTGAAAAGTTACAGACAGTGAATTACGTGGGCTATACGTCCCCCCTCAATTCCAATTCTCCCCGTATCAGCTCTCTTACAAAACCTGGAGGTTGTATTTGCACAAATTTCTCGCTGACGGTATCGCCACCGTAATTTTAGCGATATCCTTCAAGTACCCCAGTGAATAACCACTGCCATGCACGAGAGGGCTTATGTTCTAGTCTCATGCATGTGAAATCAATTGGTAGTTTTACGTCGACATTGTCCAAGTGTGCGCTGTTATGAGAAAATAATGTCTTAATCAACATCATTCGTGCATGAGGCCATAAAGACGAACGTGTATAAAATAACTTTACTTGACATTAGCATGAGCAGTTTCCTAAATCGACTTTTCACCTCACGACATGTGAGTGTATCAGCAGATCACGAGGCACGGGTATTATGATTGAGGTAGCTGTTTGCACGAAGCAGTCTAGGATGTAACATTTTAAGGTATATTCACTCAATGGGAACTATATATCGCTAATTAAGACAATATTATAACATATCAATCTCTAAATTCTAACAAATATGATCCTCATGCCCATTAATCCATCTGTAAGTAGTGACCGAACTCTAAAACTGACATTAAAAGTAAGTGTATTTTTTAAAGCTATATGTACGTACATTGGAAATGTATGAGACAACGAAATCATACACTAATTTTACTTGTCAAAAAATTATTATTTTCTTTAACTCTCTAATTCATATTCCTATCCAACAGAATTTTGCAACGATAACAAAGAAATGTGTATATTCTAAAACTAGTGGTGATTCAGAAATGCACAGAACTTCTTGTACTAGTTAGTTTTCTTATCAATTTACTTGGGACCAGCTTGCCGGTTTTGCCTGATGCTCTTATTATCGGCCATGTGTTGACGCCTAAAAGACATTTTTCAGTAGGTTTTCGATTCCTAATGGTAGAATTAAAATATAAATAAGAATATTATAGATTATAAAAAAACCTGGTGCCATACGCCAACATTTTGGAACCAAATTATAAAAAATTAGGTTTCAGTGATTCTGAAAATTTGCAATTTTGAACTCATCTTCGCAGAAAACTTGAGTTTTTGAGAAACTTCATTAGAAATCATTGTAAACATTTGCACTCGCAAACACAGTAAATGAAGTGAATTGAATTGCTTTAGTAGTGTATAAAAAGCGCCTGAATGATAAACATGAACAATGTGAAAGGTAGTTCAAGAATATGAGATGTGTAATTTTTAAAAAAATAATGACATTTATTTCATGTTATTCAGTGCATTTAGCGCTACCCGTATAAAAATCTTGAACCAAAAATTTAGAGACTTTTTGACAAAATGTTTTTTAAATATTTTTCAATTATTGCCCTATTTCAGTTAAATTTCTAATTTTAGATGTTATCACAAAAAACGTAAGATAATGAGTTGTTAATTAATTGCTTGTACCATTACATTACATGACATTGTACAGTACATGTACAGTACATTAATAAGACAAGGTTTTTCGACCAATCCACCACTTTCTCTTAATTCATGCTTAGGGAACGCAGACACATGTGTAACGTTTGTTTTCACCGAAAAGAAACTTATAAAGGATTGTAGTGATTAGATGCCTTCTCATGACCAACCAACTTCATCACAAAAGTTATCCCCTTCAACTACAGAAAGACTGAATCACTAACCCAATTTTCAACCACACATTTCAGACTTTTCTCGTGCTACCTGGTAAACCTTATTGATTTGGTTACCTACCTGGTACACCTGATTGATTGAACAACGTTTAAGTAAGGGTCTCAGCATGCGATCTCACTCGATGATATCTCACGAATCACTAATCGATTTTCATTGGCGCAAAAGGAAAGGAGAGCACTGGTAAAACCGCGGCGTGGCGAATTTCTGATTGTTTGATCAGGATCTAAATAATTTCCGGGCACTGCCGGCGTTCACACTGCACGGCAGGGCGTGCTGGCCCAGGAAATTGGGTAGTGTGAACGGAGGCACGGCAAGGCGCGTGCGATGTTCGGCGCACGTTGGGCCGAACTGCCCAAAACACACGCCTACCACGCCTGCGGAGAGAATTAGTTAAAGAAATAAACGAGCGACTACTGAGGGGAGAAACTGCTGAGAATGAAAAGATGAGTGAATAAGTAGGAAATTGTGTGAGCAAGTATGCGACTAATGACGTAAGTCAGTGAGTGAGTGGGTGAGTGTCATTCAGGAGGTGAGTGAATCACGAAATGAGTGAATGAGTGAATCAGTGAGCACATAAGTGAATGAGCGAGTGAGTGAAATAGTGAGAAAATCTGTGGGTAAATGCGTGAGCGGGGAAATAAGTGAATGAACAAATGAGAGTGAGCAAACGAATGAGAGAATACCCGGACCGACAAAATTCCACAGACTTCGACCAAATGCGCACGTATTCAGCTTGCTGAAAAGGTGAACTTTCTAAAAGAGTTTCGCAAACACTTTTTCAGTTTAAAAAAAGTATTTAATTGCAAAATTATTCCGATTTCAGCAATTAAACCTGTTACCTGGGAGACGAATGATGTGCCAGTAACAACGTACAGTGCAATAAAGTCCGGTGAGTAGAGAGAATCCCCCCCGTAATCCGGGTACCCAGAATGCTAGCGCTCACAAGTAATACTTACCATTTGGGGTTCAAGAGCGGGTTCAAATTAATACGAGAAATTATGTGATGATGTAGCACCACTAGTTTTCAGTGCCGTTCGGCCCACTGTGGGGTTCGACAACGGGGAGGGGGGCGGCGCAGAAGCAAGAGGCGGCCGACAGCGCCTCTCAGAACAAGACGTTCGGAAGCGGCAGCTTGATTAATTTCTCTCGCAGCGGCCCGAGCCGACGTCGGGGGCGGGGCCTGGCGCGACGCCCGAGGTGCGGGATCAGCCGTGAGCGAGACGCGGCGGGCGGGGGCGGGGGGCGGGGAGGAGCCCCGGGATGATGGAAGGGTTGGGTGGAGGAGAGCGAGTGGAGTCTTAACATGCAAGGGAAGGCGATGATACGAAGAAGGAACTTGGGGAGATGCAGAGAGTAGAGAGGTGAAGTCGAGACCAGCGGTACTGTAGTTAGGTGGATAATAGTAGGTAGCTAGTAGCAAGGTAGGTAGGTATCAGTTAGGTAGGTATTTACACAGGTGTGAACATTTATCTTCAAATCTGTAGCATAAACACGGTCAATATACTTCAAGAAATACACTGAGAGAATCAACCATAGGATTTCACAAATTTCCACACAGGTAAGAATACTTATAAACGTCTCTTGACATTTAGACACCCCTGGCTTCCAATTCCAGAATTTTCTGGATCAAACAATGGAAGCAAACTTACTTTATCTCCCCTATATATATATATATATATATATATATATATATATATATATATAACCTGTATTTATAAAACAGTAAAACTTATTTTTATTTACAAATTTTCATTCAGAAATTTGGAGCCGTTGTTGAGAAACTGTCGTTTGATCGTGTCTGAAAATGCACAATTTCGAGTTCATTTTCATGGAAAAGCTTTGAATTTTCGAGTAACTTCATATATAATATTCTTGTACTCACAAATGCAATTAATTATAAAAAGGCTTGAAGGGTAAATATTTAAAAGAGAGATATTTTTAAGAAAATACATGTGTATAATTTTTGAAAAATCAAAAGGTTACATCAAAATGTCGTTATGTCTAATTATTCGGTTTCTGTAGATAAGTATAAAGAAAAATTCGGAGACTTTTTGAAAATTTCTTGTTTTAAATTTAAATTAACTTAAAATTACGCAAAAAGTATTATTTTCCAAAAAGGAACATACCATTAATATTAACAAAAACTTCTTTCAAGGGCAAAAATTACATTGGAAGAAAAAAGTCTATCATCAAAAATGTAGTTGTGCCAGAGGGTTACAAAAATTTTTAACTTTTTCTATTTCCGAAAATTCAGAGTTAACAGTGAAAACTAGAACTATGCCATCTTTATAATTCTCTCGAAGGAAAAAAATGGAGACTTTTTAGAGAATACATTAAAAATGTCCCAGGGGTTTCGTGTGAAATACCTTTAAAATTAAAAAAAAAATATTTCAAATTCGCAGGGCCTTGTGTAATTCCTGATTGATCGGGGAATATTTCTTTTTGGAAAAAATCCTTTGAATACTCAAGGCCTCAGTGTCGTTCATAGTCAAACAGGGAAACATATGAACGAACAGACGGATCGACAAACAGATGGATGACCGTCAGACTGACGGGTATCAGACAGACGGACGGACGGAACGAACGGACGGACGGACGGACGGACGAACGGACGGACGGACGGACGGACGGACGGACGGATGGACGGATGGACGGGTGGGAGGAGGGCAGAGAGGAACGAGAAAGAGAGTGGGAAGTGGAGTGACAGAGAAGGAGAGAGGATGGATGAGAGAGAGAAAGAAGCCAGAATAAAAAACGTCATGGGAGGAAACGAGAAAGATTGGAAGGAGAGAGTGCGGAGGAGCGATGGTAGAAGAGGCGGAAGAGTGAGAGGGGGCGGGTCGTGGCGGAGGCAGGTCCAGGCGGGTGTTGTGGCGGGGGCGTGGAGGCGGACGTGCACGAGAAGTGGCGAGCTGCACCGCAGCGGCCGTCAGCGCGGAGAACATCACCCGCCTGCCACTGGTTCCTCGGCGCCGCGCCCACTGCAGGGCAGGAGCACCTTCAAACCAGGGCAACTCGTGGCACAGTGGCAAGGAAACGCGCTAGCCCCTTGACCTTCCAGACGAACAGCAATACGAAACATCCCTATAGCGGAAGGTTGTGGCACAGGAACTGCACTCCATTCCATGGCTTCAGACCATTTATGGCCCGCAGAATAGTCCAAATATGAGGCAGATTTTACTTTCTCTCTATGGAGTGGAGAGAAGTAATGTACTGTTGCGCGAGAAATAGCGAATTTTTGACAGAAAAAGTGGTATTATAAGGCCCTAGTAACGAGAAAATGGATAAACCTCCTTGCTAAAAATCCTCTCACACGTGATGTAGCCAGAATCCATGTTTTGTGGATCCTCGATACCGAAAAATCGATTGACGGCAAAGCGTCTATCCATCTGTTGGGCTATGTACACGTAAGCTTCCGCGGCTCGAGTTCATAGCTTCTCGGCTGTCCGGGTGACGCCGCGTCGTTGGCAGAGAGGCCCACGTTGACTCAGGTGACTGCCCTGAGGAAGCCTGCGACATGGTAGGCGAAACGTCGGCTTCTCTGCCAACGACGCGGCGTCACCCGCACAGCCGAGAAGCTATCTGTTAGTGTTTTGAACTGTGAACAACGCTAGGGGCGAAACCGTTCAGCCGATTTTCTCCAAAATTAATATTCCCTAATCAATCTGGCTGATGTTACGACTCTTGGAATTTGAAACCGATGTTTTAATTTTGGGGGGTTCTTTATAGAAGCCTCTGGGACATATACCAAATTTTCAAAAAAATGGCTCCATCGTTTTGATAACATTTTCTTATTGGATAGTGAAAATGATGTTTAAGAGAATGGTGTAGGACTCATGTTCGTTGAAATACTACTTTTTCGACCATTGCAAACGTTCAAAATGTTTTCGTCGACTTCCTTCAACTCCAATTATGAAGATAGAGATATTTTATTTTAAAGAAATCTGTTCTTTAAAAATAGATTTTGAAATAAGTACATGTACAATATTTCAAAAATTTAAGTAATTTTCGCCTAATTTTGCGTGAAAATTCGGGCAGAAAGTACGTACTGTTTGAGCACCACTAATTTGTAGAATACCATTTCATTGCTCTCTAAATTTAGATCATTAATCTATACACTTGCGTTCTCACATGTGAAATTACGTACGCATTCTACAACTCCTGGCAACTTTAAACAAAATTACCCAAGGATATGATATTTTCATTGCTGTGATAAATGGGAATACATTTTTCATTAAAATAAAGTGACATTTGGCGTTTTTCAAATGTTAAAGGACATGCGTTAACGTTTAGTTGTTGACTATTTTCTTTTTCTTATTTCAGTTATCTCACAGCTAGAGAGATCGTCACTTTTCTCTTAAAAGGATGTAAATCCATAAACAAGAAAATTTTATAGGAGAAAAGAAATACTCATTCCACCTTATTATCCGATAACCCGATCCACATAGTACCGCGGAGTCAGAACTAAAAGACTAGTTTTACTAGATCTTCATTATTACATGAAACGTAATTGTTATTATTGAAGAATATTGCTACAACTAATTATTATTATCATTTTTATTATTTTATTAATATGATTATATAATGTGTTGCTTCCTAAAATTTACACTTCCAAGTTTTCTAATTTCGCAGTTTTAGCTCTTTCGAGGATACGAGTTTTCTCTATAGCCTTCCAGAAACCTAGTTGACATACTTATGAGGTCTTAAATTCAGAACTTAGTCAATTTTTCACTAAGATGGACGTGAACTATACATATTGTGAAATAAGCATATTTCCTTCAAGGTCTGAAATGTGTCATTCGATCTCCGGAAAAATAAAAAGAAGATCCATGTCTAGTCTCAGTTTAATGAAACTTTCACACTTTACGTGAAATAGAGACCCTGACTTGAGCTACCAGTTATACTCCTCTATAAGTTCCCAGTTCACGTACAGTCCATCCTCAAAGAAGTAGAGAGACTTGGACAAAACTGTGAAAGTTGTTGAAGTTGGCCAATGTCCAAACTGGGCTGTAGGACAATATGAACTAATTGAATTAATAGTGAGAGTTTTTAATTCGCCGCTCAATAGATAAGAAGCTGCTAAATGCTACAAGAACAATATAAAAAACGAAGAATATTGGGTTTCAGTGGCTTTTAAACAATGGGACGATATAGTAAGTCGGGGTATTCGCCACATCATCGTCAGGGTACTTGCAACCCGGATCTCCGATGCTTGTCGAAGATTTTATAGATTAATGCAGAATGGGACCTATGATGATGAAAGATTATTAAAAGCAGAATGAGAAAGAGATATTTTGAATATGAATCCCTTTCAAAGTAAGTATTTTGCTATTTTACTTTAGTGCGGGACAGATGCATTTTTCGGTACCCAATTTCAATTGAAAAGCTTAATCTACATCGTGATTCCATGAAATCATTTCACTTATTTCATTCGCATTCAAATCACTTGCAAAATCTTCCAAGAAACCTCATTTCTCTCCACTCTCTTAACTCCGCCCCACCATCAGCAACCTGCATCGCAACAAAACCAGCACGAAGAACGAAATGACGTTCTCGATATCGTCTGCGGGCAGGAAACGGTTGTGGATGGCTTGTGCCGGAGAAAGAAACGATTGTTGGCGTTTTCTCCCGGCGCGATTCTTCGCGTCGGACCCGGTCTCGGCAGTCGCGATTCTTTGAGGCGCTCGCCGCGAGAGCAGGCCATGCTCTCACGGTCGCTCCAAAATGAAGACGTCGAACTGCAGCCGGCTATTGTCAGCCGGCCAGTGACTCTCCGAATCGCAGCCCCTTTCGGTCGCTCAGCCGTCTCAATGCGTCATTAGGGCGCCACTAGAGCAAATAAAAGTGTGTGTACTGTTGATCGAACTACTAATGGGCAGCTGTGAAGGTACGTAACTGTATTTGGCCGTTATTATTAAGAGTAAATAATGGAGAATAACGCTATAGTGCTGTGGGAGGTAGTTTTCACCCGCGTGGATGGCTACTGTGATGTTAGGACGATTGTTCGGTGTAAATGAAACTAAATCTTATATTCATTCCTCGGCTGCTATTGTAGGGCACAGGCAACGAAGTATTAAAACTTAAATCTCATAGTCATGGGTGTCAACAGAAAGTCTACTCTAAATCTTCATTAAAAAATGCATACATTTTCTTCGTAGCACGTACAAGTGAAAATTAAAAGTGAGTAAATAATGAAATAACTCGTCTGTTTTATCAACAAGGCATTTCAAAAAAATTCTTTTATATTATTTTGTCAAATTTAATTTTTACTTAAATGAAATATGTTTTTATAAACAGATTTAAAGTAAATAAAATAGTTGTGTCAGGAGATGAGTAATATATCAAAAATCATATTGAAAATAAAGTACCGCAAAGGTCTCATATAAATGGATCAGTTGGAAATCTGAAAAGTTAGTTTGGAATGAGATCAGATTCTCGAAGTTTCTCTTTTCTACGATCTCAAATAACGATATTACTTTTTCCAAATAAAAGCTTTTTCAAGTGTAAGACATGACGTATTTTAAAGACAATTTTGGCAACAAAATGATCAAATTCTTCTGCTCAAGGTATTAATAAGATGATGAACCAGATAAATTTAATCTATAATAATGTCATTGACCTTTTCTGGAAGAAGGGTTTTCAAATTAAAATATGTTTTAAAATTTTGACTTAAAATGTTTTTTATTTAGTAATATTCTGCTTCAACATCAGTAAACGTTAGTATTACGGCGATACCTGGGATTTCGACCTTACCTGGGGTATCACGTTTGAGGGATTGGTGATAATGTTGACATAATTTGAATGATCATGGTGCAATGGAGAAATACGAGAACGCTGAGAAAAACTACCGCGAACGCGCTTTGTGCACCGCAAACCACACGTCGATCGATCGAGATTTAAACCCCTGAACCCTGGGACGCACCTCCCCCCAAATGGAAGTGTGAGAACTAATGATGATGGAAAGGTGTTTGGG
>JAHLJT010009419.1:49733701-49738208 GCA_031308135.1 Acheta domesticus
CTTAGGTACACAAAACATAGACTCTGGGATTGTTTCGTCAAGACTAGTTTAAGGAATATAGGTACGGTTAAATGAGAGTTGTTCCCAAATACGCCAAGAAGAAGAACTGTAAGAAATATCAGTAGAAAAAAATCATTGAAACATTCAATTTTTCATACAATTTGGGTGTTTATCAAATCTCCCGCTCCAGTTCTTGGAATTGTGGATGAACCGTATACACATGTGTGAAGAAGCGTTGTATCCTACAGATAAATTATTTCAAAACTGTTCAAATAACCCAAACAATAATCTAATTAAATATAATTAATGCGCAAGCAGCGTGATTTACTTAGTACCGAGTTTCAGCTCAGAAAAAAAATGATCTGATCGAGAGCAAAATACATAAATTTTCAGTGTCATCCTATTCAAAGAAGAGAAGAAAAAAAAACCTTTCCGAAAGCTTTGGTTATATTTATATTTGTACAACGTCCTCACAACCACACTTCTTTCAGCTTGTTAGCGATATCTCGCCACTTAAACAATGACGGAGTGCGCCACACTATTTTTAATTTGGACGATTGGCCGCGGACAGATTAAATTTCCCGAGAGGGAGTGACACTGATAACCACAGCCTAGGGGGAACGTTCTCTGAGGGGAGTGTCGGAACGCCGTGGACATCAAAGTGACAGCCGAATCTTCCTATCACCAATAAATTGGTCAGGGGCCATCCGGTCGACGGAGAACAAGGCGGCCGCTGTCTCTAGGGCAGTAAGTCATCGCAGCTTCCGCCGAGCTCGCGCTGTCGCGTTCTATTTGTTCCATTCAGCCGCTTACACCAACAACGATGCGCCACAAAAGCCAAGTGCTAATTAGTGGTGAACTGTGACCGATACTCGCGGTTCAGAACGGCTTTGAAATGTGCCGCTACAATTAATAGTTTGTTTTTTCTCTTCTTGTACAAACTTCTGATACTGTCTTCCGCTGCCAGTTGTAAATGAGAGAAGTGAAAGAAATGGTTCTTGCTAGTCAGCGTACACAGAAATGTGATGAATGGACTTGAATAAACAGCAAGTACCATTAAGAAACTAGAATATTTGAAAAGCAGGAAATGATACGAGTGTCTATTGCATTGTATGATGAAAGAGTGTTCAGAAAAGAAAAGAAGAAATGTTGCTCATATTCGTTTTTACACTCGTATGAATCCATTAAGAGCCATCAGACGAACAGAAGATGGTCTAGGTCACCTGATACAGTTAGGCGTGTTTTCAACGAGTAATGATCCATGAACTGGGCAATGTTCATTGCTTGCCATTTGTGTCTACATTTTTTTCTAAGGGAAGTTTAGAGTATTTAATTTTAAAATGATACATTCACATGGCTACAGCCAGCTTTTATTAATCTTCATTTGTGAATTTATTTGATTTCGTATTGAGAACATTTTTTTTCACACGCAGATCAGAATATGTATTGGCAAAAATTATTTCTTTATTAAAAAAATTGCGTTCACAGAATTAAGATTTTACAATATTTCTTGAAGATATATGTACAGTATTATATTATTGGATCAATTATGTATTACTTTTTTAAGAAATGGAACATCACTGTAAATTATCGAATTAAATGATACTCAAAAATACAATAATTGTGATATCAGAAACGTATTTTATTTTTCATGTGACAGATGAAGTTTTTGCGGCAGTAAAATCAGGCCCTCAATATTCAAGTAATTATTGACGACTTCCTCTGACATTACTGTCACAGCAGTAGACTTCTCAAATTGGCCGAGAATATTTTCCCAGCAATGACAAGGGAAGATCAAATCCACTGCTCTAAAGAAAAATACGCTCCTCCTGAATGGAAACATTTCCATTTCACCACAACAAGGAAACGAACATTCAAACCGAGCCGCGCTGTCATCCTCATCCATTACCCCTCTATCATCTCAACAATTATTTCCCCTCACCCGCCGCCCTCACTCACCGTCAATGCTCCGGAAATATCACCTCCACCTTCCCCGCTCCGCACGGGCCGAGAAACACAATTCCGCTCTCGGCGAGCCGCCGTATCACCATCACAATTGCCGCCCGCAGCACAAAGACGAGCCGCGTCATCCAGATAATATTTCAGGCGGCCCTGCCCGGCTCGCTTTCTCCGCCGCCGCCGCCATTGCAAGGAAGCGCCCGGGGCGGCTAACCTCATTTCCGGGTCACGTGACGCCTCTCCTGGGGGAAGCCCCCGCCGCTAATGGAGGTTCGCGGCGGTGGCGACCGTGGGCCGTGTTGACAGAGCCGGCCCACCGGCCCGCCGCGCCGCGCCGGCACTCCTCAGGGCTCTCTGGAGCTCTCTTCCGGCGACCTGAGTGCAGGAAGTGGCCTCTTTGGCGAGGTCTCCATTTCTTCCAAACGCCCTCGCTCACCCCCCTTCCCTCCTCCGGCTCCACCCGTGAGTCTCGTTTCGTTCCGTAATGCGGCGTGGCAATGTGGCCTTTTCAGCGAGATAAAGTGTTTCGCGGGGCCGGTCGATGGCTTTCCGACGAGCCGCTTTCGCGTGTAATTGATGGTCATTTTCCAATAGGATTATTATTGCGTTGCTTCCGTCCAGGGTCACAATGCGTATCGATGGAAACTTGAGTTGGTTTGGGCCTGGTCTGAGCCTCGAAACACGTTTTCTCTTCGTTTCTTTTACAGCTTTAAACGCGAAACTGTAGGTCGATTACTGCGAGTCATAATTGATGTTCTGGTTTTGAAAGAGTAGAAAAGGAGATTGCAAAGTAGTGGAATCACTCTGAAGTTTAATGCAGGTATTCATTGAGCTTGTGGAAGAGTTCCCTTCGTCGATCATTGAAAGAAACTGGAGCATCATCATCAATTAAAAAGGAGAAGTAAAAATAGTATTCAGATACCTTTCTGATTCTTTCTTCACACTCAGAATTTTGGTCCAAGAGAACGGTTGCAGCAAATGTGTTGGAAACCAATCAAGTACTTACCGTTTGCACTCCTACGTCACTAACAGAATGCCCTAAATTGGGACTAAGGTATATTCTATAAACGGTCTGATGTTGCCTGGCAGAACAGAAATATAAATGACAAAAAAAAATACAAATAAATAAAATAAATTTTCAGCAAGTATTATTCGACCCCTATCTAGTACATGCCAATGACATTCACATATATGCTTGTGAACAACTAATATATTTTTTTAACAATTGAAAATTGGGTTTTCAATGGTTCGAAAAATACCTCTTTCCAGAAACCCATGAGCCAGATTGTGCGTGCCATGTTCGTCACCCCAGCGAATAAGACTTCCGTGAATCGCCACATATGGTGTTGTGGAAGCACAAGCCGACTTAACTCCCGCCATTAGCCCGCAGAGCTCACACCACGTCTCTGAGACTCCGATCAATTACAGTGAAACATCTTTAAGCCGACCACGTGATTAATACTTTAAAATTGGTCTTTTAGAGGGGTGGTCTTCTTAAAGGGAACATCGGCACTATTAACCTGTACTCATCGCTGTTGCTGTGACTATTAACTTCGTAACACTATCGTGGTTTCAAATGAAAGCTTTATTCGAAACGTATACCACATTATGACAAATGTCACTGGCTCTACTTGCATGAATAACTTGAAAGATTATATGCCACTATTTTTCAAGAATCTGAGTCTTGAAGTTGTCAAAAATAAGAGCTTGGTTTGTGCAGTATCAGGCAACATTACAATGATATTAGAGACAAAATGTCAACATTTGGTGGTCCTGCAATTAAAAAAAATCTGGGCTACATACATCAAATTCGATATCATTTCTTTCTCGTCAGTTAATTACGGGAATTTTCTCCGCGTCATCGAAACGCGCGTTAAGTCTGACATGCTTGCCATCGCGGAACAATATCCGAGTCCAGCTCTGCTGTGAAACGTGTGTTCGAGTCTGGACGCCTCCACTGCTGAGTTAGGCCGGACAAGACCGCATTGACCTGGAGGGAATCACGAAACTGGGCGTGGAGGCAGATTCTCTTCAGCAGCTGAGGACGGGTGCCACCCTGGTGCGCTCCCGCCCCATCGAGTCTGGCGCGTGCCGTCGAGCAGCTACCGCAGCGAGAGTTAAAGAAGTCGAAAGTCAGTTGCTTTCCTCCTACTCAGGTTCAAATTGCTTATCCTGTACTGCTGTAGAAATGAAGAGACGAAGTTCTTTTCCAACATAAGTTTATTAAAGATGAAATGTACAGACAGGTCTGGTTCTTACTACATGCTACATGTGAACTGGCGCATAGACTCATACAGCCAGTATTTATAAGTTTACACAAAAGTGATTGTCACTCTGCACTTTCACATACATTCACATTTACATTGCAGAGGTTGGAAGTGGGATGGGGTGTTTACCAATGTCTGCCGTCGCACTGGAAGTTTTCGGGCATACTTTGCTCAAGATATCTTTGGATGGAAACTTTCGAGTAAAAGGAAAGTTTCCTGGCGCCAAGCTGGCGGCGATACATTTAATTTTTCACTCCTAGAATTTGAACGATTTCATTGCA
>JAHLJT010009419.1:49738308-49842887 GCA_031308135.1 Acheta domesticus
AGTTCACAACAAGTTTTAGTTTACGTTTGCTTCCACGTTTCACAAAATCGGGTATTTAGACTACGTATAACAGAAAAAGCGTAACTGTTGCTCAACGAAAATCAAGCGTAATTGATCTCAATGCATAGGAATAAACAAAAGTTATCTTTACATTTCAATGCAACTTCTTCAGTTTATTTAACATTTGATCAAAATCAGTCAACTACAAAGACTTCAACACATCCTCCCTTATCGATTAAAACAATTTTTTCACTATAAAATTATGAATATTTGTGAACGTAGAGGATTTTTTAGGTTTATCAAAAAATATTCTCTTATTTCATTAATATTCAAAGGCAAGGACTAAAATTTTCGATCGTACAGCTTGTAGAATGTTCCAACCATAAACTATAATAATATCCTTCTGACTCATAAAAATTTGAAATGAAAGGGCTTATTGCAACGGAATCTGAAAATAAAATACATGGCTACTTCTTAAATTATATAATGCTTCGCCCGATTAATAACGCATCTTTCCTTACAATAGGCTATTTGACTGTGTTGTAAATGTAGATCAGCTTGCTGACATCCTGGAAGATTACTTCACATTAAAGCCTTTTTTTATATATTTGCTAAAAAAATGTGCATTATTTACGTTAAATTATTCGTTTAAAATTAATGTTCTTGAGGGTTCAGTCACGTGATCGAAAACGCTCTGTGAGTGGCCGCATTTCGTGTGACGTCACAAGCATGTAAACACACAGAAAGCTGATTCTCCGAGTGTATAGCACGTGCTAAGTACGGCGAAAGGAATTTTTTTGATCGTTGTGTGTTAAGTTTTTTTTTAATTTCTTATCAGCCAACTGCGTGCTAGTGGTGAATTAGGTAGTGATTTTATTTTTCTAAAATGGAGACACATTTTGTGAAAGCGGATAGTGGAAACCTGCCCAAAATAGACACAGTAATGGTTGGACAATTCTTCAAAAAAAAAACCTTCAAAATATCCTTCTCCATCTGTAAAATTATGAGTTAAGATTAAGATACATTCTTCTGTGAATTTCATAGTTAAACATACAACTGAGTATTCTTATTTTATTTTACTTATAATTTCAAATAGCTGAAGGCAAATACTATAGTAACTGTCGAAGAATAAAATTATAAAAGATTTCAGGAACATATCTTAATTAAATACTCCCAAACAGTGGACATAACCTCCCATCAAACTAGTATCATGAAGTATATCATTAATCTCTCTAATTTTTTGACTATAACTGATCAATTGAACCTGATTGTCTAATATGACATTGAAGTTCATTATAATAAATATTGATAGACCTCAGTAAAATTGTTTTCTGATCCTTTATACTTTGCATCTGCCAAGCTCCTGTGAAATTATTTCTATATTGATGAATATTGATACTAGCCTAAAAAATACACGGCAAAACATAGTATCTAATAAAATTTCATATAATAAAATATAAAACATTTACTTACATTAAAATGGTCTTCACAGAAAAATACATTGGAGTGGTCCTTTATATCACTCGGGTTTCTACGGGCGAGTAGCATCCACTTCTTACGCATTTTAGCGTTCTTTGGCACAGAAACAAACAGTTTCTCGGGGTTTTTGATCGATGTATTTGTACACAGTGGCACCGCACACCATTTATACACCATCATTAATCCTCAAAATAAAACTTAATCGCTTAACTTTCTTTCTCCGCTTATTCTCCTGCTGGCTACAATACTCGCTGGTCGCTTGTTTACAAGCATGTGACGTCACAGGAGCCACGCGAACCGATTCTGGCGGAAGACAGCGTTTTGGCGGTCTTTTTTTTTTTTAAACTTTGTCGTCAATTTTTGTTGCAATTTTAGTAGTATACCGGAAATTAACGAAATCATATGCATAGAGTGATAGAATAAACAATTTAAGATGGTTTTCTAAAAGTTGTCAAATAGCCTATTGTGCTAGGCAATAGTAAGTAAATATTAGAAATCGATAAAATAATTAATATGCATCAACTACGTATAATATATTTCTTGAAGATAATCCAACATCTGCGCCTCACTGGTAGTTAAAATAAATTATTCCAAGTGCCAGACACAAGGAGATCACGGACCTTCACAACAGTTAATAAATTTTCTCAATGTTGAAAGGGTGCAATGAAATTAATATAGGATTATTGATGTGTAAATTAAGTCACATAGCGCATCATAATGAATCTCTCTTATTTTCATAAAGATGGACGTGATTGGCAAGAAACATTCTATTGAGGAAGATAATTTAAATGTGTCGTTACGTCGAGGTCATCTGTGTGTCGATGAAAGGCATGTTGCGTTGCATAAATTTAAAAAAATGAACTGTAAGTTTTTTGATATTTCAGAAATGTGAGAATACTGACCGTTAACCGAAAATACCAGAGAAATATTATGTAAATATAACAATGACTGCTCCTGTTGTAATATTTATGATGGTCGATAGCTTATAACAATCGGTTCTTTGCCTCTAAAATGTACTAAGCAGCTGCGTCGAAAATTACCAATTGGAAAGCTATGTAAACTTCTTTTGAATTACGTAGTTATTAGCGTTCCAATAGTAATCTCCACAATTTTTACGATATGTGAAATATTGGTGCATATTATAGCATTTATCGTTTTATTAATTAACTTCTTAAAGTGTTTACATCGTATATCATTCTGAAATAATGCCTTCGTTGTTGATTTTTCTTGAATTAATATGATTATGAACTTCATATAATAAGTGCATTGCTGATCTGATAACTGCAATTGGATTTTCAATACTTCGCTGTTCTAATTGTATTATCTATAACTTAGTGTGGTGTCTCCAACGCTTTAAACAGTTTGAAAAGTATTCCCATATTCATTAACTTGAGCTTCTTTAATTACAATAAAATAATAATAAAAAATGGTCAGTTCCCCATTAGCTAAACGAGACGCATTTGTTGGCAGCTCGTTTGCCCCAAAAGGTGAACCTGGAACTTTGAGAGACGGACGGACAAAAGCAGGTTACCCTAGATTCTAATTTATATCCTGTAAATCGTACTGACAGGGAGGACTGGCGATCGGTGTTAAGTCCGAGTAGGTAGTTGACCCGTATGTGTCTGTGTGTGTGTGTGTGTGTGAAGATGGGTCCCCTTCTTTCCTCTCCATTTCCTGTTTAACATTAAAACACATTTATTTGCCATCACATTTATTTAAAATAACTTTAGCATTGCAATTTTGCAATGCAAACACAGGACTGAGCTTTACATTTTTGATATAAACTATTTTAACTATTTTTGCAAATCGATTTTTTGGTCATGTCATTGTAAATATGTAAAATCTCAATATTCTTGCGCCGATCTTCCAACATAGTTGATAGTGCCCGTTTTGAGTCGACACAATACAGAAAAACTTCGTTCATTTCTAGAATATGATGTTTTTGGAATACTTCTCTCACCCCATATTCCAAGTGGGTATTTTACTCATTCGAAATTTTTCGTGTGGGTTTAGCCACCCACCATGCCCACAGCCTGGTTACTGTGATTTGTAGCAATAATAACAAAGATCTTGTAATAAAATGGATATAAACTAGATTAACAATTTGATGAAAATTTCGCAGATAAATCTCATCCTCAACAATTTAGAGCTGACTGAGATATGAAAATTGAAAATAGTGTTAATTTAGAAAGCGTTTTTGTTGGCAACCCTAATTAAGTTATTTTAATCTCTGATCTTTATCACTGATTTCCTTACTCATACAATTCATTTGCATTCCTACAAAAAGGATATTATATAACAAACAACAATCACGCATTTCTTCCAATATTCTCTTCAGATGAATGTAAAGATCTTGATGGAACAACCTCTTTGTTACAGGTGGCGATTTAAGACAGTCGAACGTACTCGTAAGTACCTGTATGATATTTTCTTTCGGGAGGTAAGGAATATTGTTTGTTGATTTTATGATTTGTGAACATGTAACGACTTTGGAATTTAATTTTTTTATTGTCATAAATCACAATTCTTAAAAATGTCAAAATCGTCGAATTAAACTTATCTTGAGAACAATTACATAATAAAAGTGAAGGACCAAATCCCTGCTTTCAAAACAGTTATGCCTGAAAGAATACCCACTGAGTGGGGAATGTGTGCGCATTAGTTTTATCCGGAAAATCAGGAGGATACTCGAACAAAATTACTACAAAATCACATTTACCTGTAAACCAGATTCAGCAATCTTCTCACTATACTTTTGAGGTTCTTCTATTGGTGATATGTGATCCATTTTTATTATACACCGGTAACAAAAAGTTTTAAGTACATATGCCCGTTTTTGGTTGCTTTATATATTTTTAAATTATTCTTTCTTAATGTTTTGTCTATTTCTTTTATATATTTGCAAATATACAATCGTTAGTTATGACGTACGCTTCTTCATGTATTTTTGTCTTCAGTCCAAATAATCATCCTCAAAGTGGGCATACAATGAGCACTGAACTTGCATCAGGAGTTTGCCAACATTACGTATGGTAATGCGTCGTCTAGTGAATTTATTGTTCTTGAATTGTGCCTTGTGTGGACCCTGAATATACTTTATGAATCTGTCATCACCTATTCTTCGTAATACAAAACTGCATTTACTACATGTGACTAGGAAGATTCGGGTGCTCCACGTTTATGAATACGGGAGAAGATTATATTTTCTCGTGCTACTAGTGTAACGTGCAAACCACGCTCGGAAAATATATCGGTCAAGCTTCTTAAAATTGTTAAGCGCCGCGGATCATTTTGAAATAAGAGATAATAAATATTAATCCTTACGAGGTCAAAAACTTAGATATCTAGTTACAGAATAAAATGGCTTAGCTTATATCGTTGATTTATAATTCGCGCGTTTTGGATACAAAATAAACTAGAGTAGTATTTTACTTGAAATGAATTTTACAGAAGTAGGTATAGTTTCATTGAAGTGAATGATTGCCCTTTTGAATCATTCTTCTAGTGATTTGTTTAATTAATGATGAACTCTCTCGCTTGCTTATCTTTCTGCAATTCAAATCGATAGCATGGCTTTCAAATAATAGTCCACAATACAAAGAAAATCATTATTTCTTCCTTGAAATTCATTTACAAAATCAAAATAAATTAAAACTAATAAACAGAGAGTATAGAAACAACTTTTACGTCGCCCCATTACATTTTTTGTGACTTGTAACTGCAGAACAAAATAAAAGAGTACAAAATTTACTTGGGACTGACTTCAGAAATAAATACTCATATTGCAGCACAAGTACGTTCAGAGGTTGTGACAAAGCATCTTTTATAGAGTTTTTTCGGTCGAACTTTTTCACCAAGAATGGTCGTCACAACGAGTACTCTACGTTATTACGTTTTCTCAGCAAATTTCAAATCGTGGTAATTTTGCCAAGATGATATGTAGTGTAATTTTGAAAAAAATTCTTGCTGTTTATAATATGAGGTTTGTCGATTTTGTAGAAACGTACAAAATTTCTGGCACACAATATTATTGACAAAGGTAATTCTAATCCAAACGAGCTGTGATCGAGTAAAACTATCCGAGACGAGAAATAAACGATCATTCATGACTGAACAATGTACACTCTCTTCTTACAGTTATTACAGTACATCCTTCTTTTATTAATTTGAAAATTTCTTACAGACACGAGTACAGTAATCATTTCAAAATGTTTTCTTTCACTTTTTGCTTTGAATTAAAGAATTTTGAAGGACAGAAACTTAGCATTCGCTCCTTGCCAGGGCACTTGTAAAACTTAGCCCAGAAGCGGACGGAGGTATGTGGACTGGAGTGTCCTGTATTTAGATTTTTCTAGTGTGTATTCCTGACATGGGAATTTCCTGGTTTAAATTAAAATTGTTTTGCTTTCTTTGCTTTTTATTTATGATTTCATTATTTAATCCATATTTATGAAAATTTGAATAAATAATTCCCAATAAAAGAACGTGTTGAACCGTTTAAATACTTTGCTCCTTTGTATTTACAGATTAATGTGCTTTTGCGTGCAACGTGCTACGTAAGACGTACATAATTCTTCCAAGGGCCTTCTGCCGTCACGATATGACCACAACATCGTTGGGAACTTTGTAATAATAAACAAATCTTAAGTCAGTGTGTGCCTCTCAATTCATGCGGAGACCAGGGCATTCCCCTTGGTTGTGATGATCCCCTCCCTCTCACAAGCGAATTGGGCCCTTACCTCTGAACTTCACCCCCATCCGCCACACTTGTGACATCCTGTAAACAGTACGCTTGTTACTCATTATTGGAAACTTCATCGCATAATCTGCAGATATTTATGATTTAGATAGAATGAATAATAAAACTTTAAAATGCATATAATACATTTAAATTTAGTGGATGTAAGGTACGCTGCGAAAGTTCTGTGTTTACCTTTCTGCGTATATTTAATTAGTATTCCTCCCTACACCTCCGCGTAAGTGCGTATGACCTTTTTTCATTCAAAACCTCAAAATCTCATGTTGTGCTAGCAGATCTAATTATCTCTCCCATTTTGCAAGGTTTTGTCTTTGTAAATGATATAAAATTATTTCTTCCTTTACTAGACAACAGTCCAACTGTGTAAAGTGATCAATATTTTCTCAATTTATTGTGAACCATTAATACCAGCTACACGTTCCTGAAAATATTATGAGAGATACGGATAAAATTCGTATAATAACCCCAGGGCTAACAACCCTGGAGAATAAAAATGGGGTCCAACCAGACTTATACACGCCTATCTCTCCGGGCCTCTGAAGATGACGTGTAGCATGGTCTTAAATGGTCATAAATGGCAAATAAATAATAATAATAATAATAATAATAATAATAATAATAATAAATCCCAGATAATGGCAAGAGCCAAGAGTATTGCAACATACTCTTGGCTCTTGCCCCTATTACTGTGATTATTACGTTTATTCTTTGAACCTTTGCTTCAATACGCTTCAAGTTAGAGCCTTCCGCGCGGCAACCAATGGGTGGGGGTTTTGGTCGCAGTCACCAAGCGCTGCGCGGTGTACCGAGGGGAATCCCAATGGTGTGCTGGAAAGAGGAGAGGACGGGCCACGCAAGCATTCTGTGGTCACGGGGTAAACGTTATTAAGTCAAAAATCTTAGTTTGGAGAGAAACAAAGGGTTAGATTATTGAGCCCATGGTTTTCCCTACGCTCAGTGCTATTTCCCAACGCTTTTTTCTCGTTAAGGAGGCAACATTTGAATTCGGTCGTTTTGCTACTATAAAATACAGATCCTTAACTTGTAGTTTCAGTACTTAACCCAATTTTGCCAAAAATTGAGTTAAGAACTTTTACCTCATTACCACAGAATTAATAATGGGGATTTCTTCTCGAATATGACCCTTATCAGCCGATTTTGCTAGTAATACATTACTTAAAAGTTATAGAATATTCATTAGAAAATTTTAATATCGTTCGTATAGTACATTTAAAATGGGGGGACGTGGGAGGGAAAGGTGTTTATCAAAGCATAGTGAGTTGAAGCCCAGGGGCTTCATCAGCTTGTTACATGGCACAGGGCATCTGCACCTCAGCGAGGACGTGATCCCACCTTCGGAATTGATTCGCGACCCAATGACTTTGAAGGCAGATTATTCGATGTGCATCCTAAGGAAATTCAACGGCTCATATTCACACTGCAGCCTCATATGAGAGGAGTGGGATATGGACGGCTATAGAAATCCTAATGCACGCGCCGTGTAGGAAATTAACTTCAGAGCGGAGCTTATATGGCAAAACCAAGAAAAGAATAGAGTGGTAAAAAAGGAGGTAGGAACTAGTCGAAACCAAAATTTATGGGCATGCGTAGTGATTTTCTTTTAATCTTTGTTCAGTTTAAGACAGGATCTAATGTAAACAAATCAATACAGTTTATTCATCCGCGGCTCTTCCACTGTCGCCAACACCATCGTCTGGGATGAGTCGATGAGACGTCTGAGAATCTTCTAATCGGTTGCTCAAGTTGCACAACGAACGCTGCATTCGCTGTTCATCGCCAATAAAGCATCAGACACCGCCAGACGACGAGTATGATTTCCTCGCCGCTTTTACACGACGCCTTTGTCTTCGTCCTTCGGCTGAGATAGCGTTTTGCACCACAATTGCAGTATACAGGATTTGCAGTAACCTGTTCAAAATTGTTGTTTTACCCTCCTTAAGTACCTTTTTGTTTTCATGCGTATATGGAAAGGTATGTCTCTAAATGCAGCGATGGCAGGTTAAAGAAATCAAAGGGAATCACAGGTCACCAATTAATTAAATTGCTTGAAATTTACTTATGGGACTATTGACATTTGTTGTTGAGGTGGCTAGAATTACTAATCAATCAATAAACCATTTGAGCGTGCTTCTCGCAAAGTTTCAACCAATGAACTTCGGAATGGGAATATTCGAACTATTTCGGGTGCAACATTCGGATGTTTCTTTGTATAAAATAAGTCGGACGATTTCGCTCGCAGATCGTTCGGTAGGGAACGACCGATATTTCACCTGACCTGTGACCGTAGCCTTATTGCAGCTCTTCTCACCGATTTAAAAAATATAGTTGACTTTAGATTGTTCGGCTTACATATTAACTGTGCTAAAGTTTGATGGTCTTAATCTACGAGTATCTTAAGGCAATTTAAACTAATTTACACATACAAATATAATATACTAATATACACATTACAAATATATAAAAATAATATTAAAAATTATAGCGTGAGAGGAAGCAGGAAGCACCTCAGGTATTATTCATGGTTTGCAAACATTTTGTAGAATAAATGAATGAAGAGGATATTTGCTAATAATTCTCGTTTTATAATTGGCATTTTTGTCTAGTTTATAGAATGATAATTCTTGTATTTGGAGACGATTTGTGTAAAAATTGTGTGCGAGAACTATCATATTTAAATCATTATGCAGTTGATTGTTACTGATGAACCACGGCGTTTTTGTAATTAATCTTCAGAATTTATTTTGCATTACTTGCATTTTGTTAGGTCAATATGGCAGCGTTGGTTTAGATGGGACAAGCATATATTAGTGTCAGCAGGATTATTTCTTGTAGAGTAAAAATGCATTAAACGTAGAGAGTTAACTGTGATGCTTCAGTAAGGGTGGTAATTGAATTAGTGTAGTTCTGGTTTGATGAGATTTTACTTTATGTTGCTTCCAATTGATTCGAGAATCGAAGTGTATGCATTGTATGCCATGTATTGTATTGTTTTATTTGTGCAGGTCCAGTTGACGGTGTCGTTATTAGAGAGTGAGAATGGTTATAATGTGAATACTTTTGCTACAGATTTTGTTGAGAGCAACTTTATTTTCCAGATATTAGACTCATTTCAAAGTAAACTTAAGTCTTCTCCCTCACAGGGAGGGTGGATCACAGCATCAACAGATGTCACTGCAGTGCCTCTGACCGGCAGGTCCTGGGGTTCGAGTCCCGACGGTTGCGGGATATCTGTATAGCAAAGTCGAGTTCGGTCGCTGTCTGGAGGAGAATTCTAGCGGCCGGCTGCTGTGATCGAGAGTTTTCCATAGTTTCTCCGATTAATATCAGCCGAATGCCGGAGCAGTACCCTTCCAAACGGGCCACGGACTGCGCGCGATCTTTCCTTCCCACTCCTTGTCCTATCCTACCACTTACACATACACTTACATGTATTTCACTACCACAAATGCCGGGAGACCGGTCGGGTGCTTAGATTGATTTCATTTGATTGATTCGTGTTTCCGGGCGCGTCAACTACTTTGGTCATTAGTCCCGTTAGTGTAATGCGTGATTTTCTCGGGAGGTGGCAATGATCTTTTCCCCGCTGGATGGTGAGATCTGGCGTCGATCTACCGTCGACTAGCGGGGTTTCCCCTCAACCAGGTATCTCCCACCAGCGGGGCAGCGCCCCAGCCGGGACAAGCTGTAAGCTCCCGGCCGGTCTCTCGGCATGTGCGGTAGTGTAGTGCATGTTAGTGTAAGTAAGGGGTGAGGATAGGACAAGGAAGAGGAAGGCCCGTTTGTTAGGGTACTGCTCCGGTATTTGCCTGTGGTGATGGGATAAAACACGGAAAACTACCGATCAGAGCAGCCGGCCGCTTGAATTCTCCTCCAGACAGTGACTGAATTCGACCTAGCTGACAAGCTAGTGCCGAAAATCCTGCCGCCGTCGGGACTCGAACCTAGGACCTCCCGGTCAGAGGGGCTGCAGTGACATCAGGTTGATGCTCTGAGCCATCTAGGGTGCTTAGAGTTGAGAGGTGTGCCGGACGGTGCCCGGCTGCGGCGGTGCCACGCTAGTGGGAGAAAGCTGGTTGTAGAAAATTCCCACAAGCCGACGAAGGTCTGCGCTGGATCTTGCCACTCAGCGGTGGGAAATCGCCCTATCTCCCACGATAAAAGCATACACTACACTTATGGGACTAATGACCTTAGCAGTTGACGCACACGGAATCACTAATGAATCATAATTCCGTAATAATAAAACTTATCCAATTTTATTTATGACAATCCTTTATTGTTCTTAATTGCACTGAGAACACGTTTCGTAACTTGTTTTAGTTACATCATCAGGCTCCTTAATAAAGGGAACTGTTGTCCCTTTTTTTTATAATAAACATTTTTCATAATTCCTATAATATAGGAAAATTCGGACGATTTCGGGTGCAACATTCGGATGTTTATTGAGAATGAAAAAAGCCCGACAAATTCGCTCGCAGATCAACCGATAGCATTCAACTGATATTGCGCCTATTATGTGACCGTAGCCTTACTGCAGTTCCTGTGCGCGAGCCTGTCCCGGCGCCGGCCGCAGCGTCCTCGCCGTCGGGAAGGTGAGGGAGGCCGCGGCCCTGTCGCGCACACAGCGCGGGGCGGGGCGGGGCGAGGCGGGGATAGGCGAGGCGGGGCGAGGCGGGGCGAGGCGGGGAGGGGCGGGGCGAGGCGGGGCGAGGCGGGGCGAGGCGGGGCGAGGCGGGGCGAGGCGGGGCGAGGCGGGGCGAGGCGGGGCGAGGCGGGGCGAGGCGGGGCGAGGCGGGGCGAGGCGGGGCGAGGCGGGGCGAGGCGGGGCGAGGCGGGGCGAGGCGGGGCGAGGCGGGGCGAGGCGGGGCGAGGCGGGGCGGGGAGGGGAGGGGAGGGGCGGGGCAGGGCGGAGCGGCTCGCGTCGCGTGACGCGCGTCGCCACCTGGGCACCGCGACGCGCCGTTTCCGCCGCCCTCGCCACAAAAACGCCCCTCCTCCTCCTTCCTCATCCTCCTCCTCCTCCTTGAGCGCCAAGGGCTCTAATATCACCCGCCCGAAGAAGCGCGACCTCGCGCCACGTAAATTAAAACTTTCGGGTCTTTTTACGCTTCCGGTTCGCGGGACACATTTGATGCGATGCGGTGCCGCTTCGGACTGAGGGAAGTTGTTTTTGTGGTAAAGCTGCGGTTCGGAATTGGTGGAAAAACTTGGAAAAATGTAGGGAATTTGTTAATATTCTATTAATCATACGTAAAGATGAATTATAGAAAGGAAAGCGTCAAGTAGTTTTGCCTCTAAAACGAATATCAACAAATTACAGATTATCCAAAACCATTTCCTCAGACTGGCCACTCATGCACCCTGGTTCATCTCAAACGTTCAACTCCACATAGAATTCAATTTACCCCCCCCCACACACACACATAATTCACCATATTGCGCTCCTATCTAACAACTTCTCCAAAATTAACACAATAACCTAAGCAACCATTAGGGCCTAGCCATTACTTACCAGCTTCCAACTAGAATTAAAAATAGATATCCATTAGACTCGTCCCTCAACATATTCTCAGAGACGAATTAATCCCATAGATGCTCTGTGAGTTTCATATTCATGAGTAGTTAGCTGTATTGTAATTAGAAATTAATTTAATTGTAAGTCTGACAGCATATGATGTAGTATTATAAATACTGAACTACGTACATTTATTCAAGAATAAGTATATATATTAAAAAAATGGTTTCACCAGTGGTAGCTTTAACCTCATGCTCATCTGTGCAACACACATGGAAATAGTTCGTAACAGATGAGGTATGTTTTTCACTCGCCCGAAGAAGCGCATCCTCGCGCGACGTAAATGAAAACTTCCTTATCTTATTACGTTTCCGGTTCGTGAATACATTAGTTGCGACGCGGTGCCGCTTGGGGCTTCGGGGAGGTTTTTTTCCAGGTGAGGTTGCGGTTCGGAATTTGAGGAAAAATTAGGAATGATGTGGGGAGTGTGTTCATTAAACTATTAATCCTGTGTAAACATAAATTATGAAAGGGAAAGCGTCAAGGAGTTTGACAAATAGTTGCTTTAATCTCAATGCTCATCTGTGCAAGACATTGATATAATTCGTAACAGATTACGTTATATGTAAAGATTATGTAAAAATAATTGTATGTATTATGTAAAGGTAATTATAAAAAGGAGAGCGACCAATAAATTGATCAATATTTGGTTTCATTTCAATACTCTTCTATGCCACATTCATTGATATAATTCGTAATAGAATGAGTGCGTTTTTCACATGCCCGAAGAAGTGCGGGCTCACGCGCTTTAAATGAAAAATTTCGCGTCTTTTTACGCCTCCGGTTCGCAGGATACATTTGATGCGATGCCGCCTGAGACTTTGTGCAGGAAGTGGAGTGGTCTTTGAGGTGAGGCTGCGTTTCGGAATTAGAGGGTAAATTAGGAATGAAGTGGAGGGAAGATTAAATACATTTGATGCAACGTTAGCTAATCAGAGAGTCGTTATGAACGAGCTGACACAATACAATCACATTCCTGCACAAATAGAACCTATTATACATTTATCTGAAATGTTTATATGAAGAAAGGTTATAAAAAGAAATGTTTGAGCGTAGTTGAAGCATTAGCAGTATCTGTTGCATCCTTGAAACACGTGATGAAATAATTCATAATAGATTAGGTATATTATTTACCTGCCCTAAAAGATGAGGGCTTGCACGCCTTTAATGAAAGCTTTCGTGCCTTTTTACGTTTCCGGCTACAGCTGATGCGATGCTGTACTGCTTGAAACTGTGTGGAGGAGGGGAAGTTGTCTTTGAGGTGACGCTGCGATTCGGAATTCAAGGAAATATTAGGAAACATGTAGTGGACGTGTACATTAACCTGTTAGTCGTGAATAAAGATAAATTAAAAGGGGAACCTACAATCTAGTTTAACCAATAGTTTTTTTAATCTCAATGCACATCTTTGGAAAACCCAACGTAACAATTCTTAATAGATTAGGTGTGTTCTTTGTGTGTCCAAAAAAGCATGATGTTTCGTGTTTGAAATGAAAACGTGGCTTTTTATGCTTCCGGTTCGCGGGTTCC
The DNA here is from genome assembly GCA_031308135.1 of Acheta domesticus. Taxonomy (NCBI): domain Eukaryota; kingdom Metazoa; phylum Arthropoda; class Insecta; order Orthoptera; family Gryllidae; genus Acheta; species Acheta domesticus. The sequence goes on from JAHLJT010009419.1 coordinate 49,751,673, forward strand.
ATTAGGTACGTTGCTGTGCCACTCGGAACTGAGAGGGGACAGGGGGATCTTCGAACCTGGTTGGTTTTTGAGATGGAAAACGTAATGATGGTTGGCGGAGAATTAAGTGTTTTCTGAGAAGAGCCGCAGCGGAGAAGTGAAATTTCAGACAGTCGACATAACTTCTGGTGACAATTTATGAACGAGAATTGAAGGTAATGAGATAAAAAAGTAATTTTGAGTGTATGATTCATGAGTGCGTGTTTGATGTACTGGAATTGTCAGGCAACGAAAGCAAAATCTGCTTTAGAGACACTTTTTCTGATTCAAGACTTTTTGTGAAGTTGCGATTTGTAATTTGGGAAAGAAAACTCTTGAAGTGTAGGTTTGTGTTTTGGAAGTAGGACTAATGATATTAAGCGTTTTTAAGGTAACGATGTTTTTAAGAGGCGCGAGTGCCGAGAAGCAAAATATTTGACAACATCCGAAATTAGTGAGAAGTGAATTAAACATTAATTTCAAAAACTGGGGAAAGAAAATGATCCGTTTAGTTTTCGAGGTTGCGTTGCTTATTGTTTATAAACTGGAGTAATAAATCTACACTCATAATTGCGTCAGATTTGTGAACATAATACTGAAATTTATTATTAGTGTACATCAGAAGAATGAAGGAATTGTTTCAAATAGTTTGTCCAGGCAATGAACACTAAATGAAATTATTTATAATATAATTCAAATTCCTATCTGTCTTCATTCACTTCAAAATAGCACGCCTGAAACAAAGGTGCCTCATTTTCAGCGCTTTCAGTTAACCTGTATGGTGCAGATCAAATCTTAGTACATTTAAAATATATGTGGAACTTTGAGAATGTAAATAATTTTGATGACATTGAAAGATTATTTAGAAGGGCGAGGGCATCATATAAACGTAGCTTCAACGCATAAGTTTCACAAATCGATGTAATTTGACAAAGAAATGTGACACTTCTAATTTGAGGAACATTGAAAACATGTAATTTCAGCAACAGTACTAAATTACGTCTGCTTTAAGAATACCGCTCACTGACCGCTTGTGCAAATGACGTAAAACAATTCTACAAACAAATTATTGATGTCAATAAATAAAAATAAAGGAATGATACATTCACAACCTTCTACACCATACACAGAATATGCTCTATACTTACCGAACAAATGACTTTATTAGTTGGAGCATCCGGAAACCATAAATAATAAATTGAAACCTTACACATGCGAGAGATAAATTGTTCAAAGCTTCAAAAAATTACTAATATTTCACTGTTATGCTTCCGGTTTGCAGGGTCCACTTGGTGCGATGTCGCATGTTGTAGCGTAGGTGACAGGATGTTGTCTTCGAGGTGTCGTGCCTGCTCGGTTTGGTATTGTGGGAATGATGTCGATGGAGTTTCAGAAGTTTTCTTCGCGAGTGAATACGGAGAAGTGAAACTTTTGCCATGTGCACATTACAACTGACATCTTTATTTGAACTAGTTATGGATGCATGGAATTTGAAGTTGGCACGCGGCTCACCAGGGCGGGTGAAGCAGCCTGGAACGTGAACCCGTGTGCGAGTTTCTGCTAGTCGCCCGCGTATAAGGTGCCACAGGCGCTTAAGCAGTCTGGTTTTGCGAGCGAGCTCCGAAATGTTTATAGTTGATGTAACCCTGCGAACACTGGCAGTGCCAGCTTTTATCTATTCTCTTTGGACTTTAGTGGCTTAGGGTAAGAACTGCTGATTCTCCTGGTGATAACGACAGTTACTAGGACATCTTCCGGTTATATTTGATTTTTTATCAAATCTGAACCGTTGTCTAATCCGTAATCATCCTCTCTCACCTATCCTTTACACCAGCGATTCGTAAGTTGAGAAGAACAGAGCGTACGTTTCACGCGTTTCACGTGGAGAAATTATTATAACATTCGCTATTCTTTTAAGGAAAGTAATTGTTTTATAAGTGAAATTAATTTAGAACAGCAAGTTTAATTTTGATTAATTTGATTGGAAGTAACACATAATGATGTGTTGATCTATTTCTAAAAAATATTTTCAATTTGAAGTAATTACTACAGCTCATTTCCTCCTAGAGTAAAGTCTCCCAATCTCTTTACAGAGGAACGAAGAGGAAAATATGATCTGTAAATGTAAATAGAAAAACATTCATTTTTCCTATTCTGCTCTTTGGTGTCCTTCAGGTTATAAAATGCTATAAAAACTTATGGAGTCATATTCCCTCAATTCACGTCCGAATGTACATACATTCACGTACATATATGAATATTAATAAAAAGTGACGAGGAAACTTCTCAAACCAATAATTTGCTCTGTCAAACCGCAACAAAGTCATACAAAATGAAATAACTCGAAGGACATTAACTACGCCCTACAAGGAAAACATAGAACATTGGTGACAAAGAAGGAAAAATAAAAAGTCCAGCACATGGAAACAGAATATTGTATTTGACGTAACTGTGTACGGAACATAATATGTACAATTGCTTTCGTGAACATTCAACAGAGTAGCAGTGCGCGTATGTTACAATAAGTTAACAGGGGCGAGAGGGCGTGGCGGGGGTCATTGGCCCTGCGCGCGCGTGTCCTCGTGCGAGAGCAGGCTCTCGATGCTGAAGGCGCTGGGCCGCTTGGGCGCGGAGGCGGTCACCTCCTCGGGCGGGCGGTGGGCGGGGGGCGGCGGCGCGGGCGCCGGGGGCGGCGGCGCCGGCAGCGCCAGCACCACGTCGTCGTCGTCGGTGATGTTGATGTCCTCGTCGCTGTCGTTCCCGCCGTCCGCGTCCGCCGTCGGCAGCGGCGGGGAGTGGCCCGGCAGCGGCGGGGAGCCGGAGGCGGCGGGGGCGTTGGAGGCGGGGTCCCGAGGGGGCGGGGCGTGCTTGGCCTCCCACTCGCGTCGCAGCGTGGCGAGGTCGACGGCGATGCCCTTGGCCTGCAGCTTGCGCTGCTGGCGCTCCAGCGCCTTGAGCAGCTTCTTCTCGCGGCGCTCGGCCTCCTTGCGCCGCAGCTCCTCCTCCGGGATGGGCTCCCCGCTGCACGTCTGCGGGTGCGCGTTGTGCGCCGGCCGCCCCGGGCCCTTCTTCGTGTGCTCCTTCTTGCGCCACTTGGCGCGCCGGTTCTGGAACCACACCTGCAACAACACACACACACACCACGTCAGAGAAGAGCTTTCTTTGCAAAGAAACAAGTGGACTCTAGAAGAATGTGCTGGAACCACACCTGCAACAACACACACACACTCCACGTCAGGGAACAGCGTTCTTTGCAAAGAAACAAGTGGACTCTAGAAGAATGTGCTGGAACCACACCTGCAACAACACACACACACACCACGTCAGGGAACAGCTTTCTTTGCAAAGAAACAAGTGGACTCTAGAAGAATGTGCTGGAACCACACCTGCAACAACACACACACACACACACACCATGTCAGGGAACAGCTCCCTTGATCAAGGTACAAGTCAAGAAGATCAAGTTGGAACCCCCCTGCAACACCACACAGACATCACGTCAGGGAACGTCTTTCTTTGCAAAGAAACAAGTGGACTCTGTGCTGGGACCACACTTGAAGCACTACACACATCACGTCAGGGTACAGATTTCAAGGAACAAGAGGACTCAAGAAGACTGTGCTCTATCCACTTCTGCAATACCACACGCATCTCTTAGATAACCTATTTCTTCATAATGGTACAAGAGGACTCAAGAAGATCGTGCTAGAACCACTCCTGCAGTACCACACACTCACCAAGTAAGAGAACAGCTTTTTGGCCAAGGAATAAGAGGCCGTGCGATTTAAATCTACGTGCACACCATGGCAGAAAACATATTTCTTGTTCAAAGAGCAAGTGCATTCAAAAAGACTGTACTGGAACCATACCCGTAACACCGCGCACTCGCGTCAGGAAACAGCTTTCTTCGCAAAGAAACAAATGGACACAAGAAAACTGGTGAAACCACACCTGCTTTACCAAGCACACAACACGGCAAGGATGTGTGTTAATGTACGAGGCACAACACATAAAGGAACAAGAGTTATCAAGAAGACAGTACTGGAACCACACCTGCGACCACGCACGCTGCGGCACGCACACATGCAACTGAACAGGACGCAACAATTGAAGATCTATCTAGGTTTTGGGAGAAAAGAGACCGTTTAGGCCGTTTTGTTCTGGAACAACAGGATCCGTCTAGAACCACATGTGAACACGCCGACACGACACAGACGTCAGCGCCAATGAAAAACCTTCTTTCGTAGTGGAACTGGACTCATAAGAGATCGTTTGAAACAATATATTCAATATTCACATGTAGGCCACTTAAAACAGGAATCATCAGCTGAATCAAAGCACTTTGATGAAAAGTTAACAAAAAAGCGGAAATACGGAAAAGCATGTTAGACTTTGCAAACCACACACACAAATATAGCAGACGACTTGCGCCATTGATAAGCTACGATACAATAACCTTATAGTTAAATATCTAACAAACCGGGAAGAAGATGAACATATCGGAATGAAAGCTGGCACGAGTAATGTAAATGTAATCGCGTACTCCTTGAAATTCAGACACTTTGCACACAAGCTCTTCGCAGCTCAATACATTGGGGTATGTGAATAGAGTAGAAGCAGTGGGTGTAGCGTCATAGCACTGGGCGCGACCGACCGCACAAGTCGTGCAGGGGGGAGGGGTTGATCCTCTCGTGCCGCGCAGGGGCGGATGGACCCCCGGGGTCTCTCGAGGGTCTCTCCGCTGGGGGCGTGTCTGAGAAGGCGGCTGTCCGTTCACACAAGTGATCTGTGACGACAGAAATCGTCTGCAGGTGGACGGCGGGCTCCGTCTGCAGCCGGCCCAAATCTCGAGCGGAAATGACGCTTTTGCGTGGGAGGTCGGTCACGTGATGCCTCGCAAGGGAGGCGGGTGGAATAAGCTTCCTGGGAAGTCGAGTTTGACCGTAGCGATGTGCGGAGGTGATTGCGAGCAGCGTCTTGCGAGGCGTGGATTTTCGCCACGGGACAAGAGACCAGGGGCGGCGCTAGTGTAGCGAGCTGGGGTTCTCTTGGCAAATACTGAGGCGGCTCGTCTCAGGAGTCGGAGTGCTGTGGAGAGCAGCGTTCCTTAGTAGTGTTCCTTAGGAGTGTACATAGTGTAATAAACGATTGTAAATAAATATGTACAGTAAACTCCGTGTTTGTGTTCTTCCTCATCTCATGACGACGTCACATGGGTAAAGGATCCAAGTTTACAAGGATGACTAACCGCGACGCGCGACCCCTTCAGATTGGCCTTGGCGCAAAGTGCATTAACAAGTTTTGGTAGGAATTAGTAGTAAGAGGACTGAGCTGAGGAGCCAAGTGCTGATAGAGGACTCACCGCGACGCGTGCGTGACTCCTTAAATCTAAGACGCATAGTGAACGCCTCGCACATTAACAGATCGAGATAGGAAAGGGAATAAGAGAGTTGGGTAACCAAATGCAAATGGAGGATTCATTGCGACTCTTTGAGGTCGAAGCGCATGGCGAGAGCCTCGCGCATGAACACATTGGGTTAAGTGAAGTGAGCAGGAGGAGCGAGTTGAGGAACCAAGAGCTAGTACTGGAGGATCCAAGTGCAAATGGAGGACTTACAGCGACCTGTGATTCCTTGAGGTCGAGGTGCATGGTAGATGCCTCGCGTATGAACAGATAGTACAGGTGGAGAGAATAGGATCGATAATTTGAACTAAGTGCTGATGGAGGATCCAAGTGCTAATGGAGGACTTACAGCGACGCGTGACTCCTTGAGGTCGAGGCGCATGGCGGGTGCCTCACGTATGAACAGATAGGATAGGTGAAGAGAATAGGATCTATCACTTGAACTAAGTGCTGATGGAGGATTTAAGTGCAAGTGGAGGACTCACCGCGACGCGTGACTCCTTGAGGTCGAGGCGCATGGCGAGCGCCTCGCGCATGAACACGTCGGGGTAGTGGGAGGCGAGGAAGGCGCGCTCCAGCTCCTCCAGCTGCCAGCTGTTGAAGTTGGTGCGCGAGCGCCGCCGCTTGCTGCTGTTCGGGTCGTCACTTCCGTCTCCAAGTCCTAGAAACAGAGTAAACTGAAATCACATGATGTTCTTGACATCCTGCAATAAGATTGAAGCACACTATTTCAGAAATGTATAAACAATGCGGCGAGTCCTCACAAGGTTTAATTTCCAAGATATTTTTAAGTCGTCAAACTTGGCATCATTTTTAAAGAACAAATCATTCATAGTTATTTTGCATATCATACAGTCGAAATATTTGTATTTGTAAAGAATATGTAACTATCTGCGCAAATTTATTTGAGCTTCGTAATTCAATCTCACTTTCTTTAATCTTAAATAATGAAAAATAATAAAATGTAGCAACAGTACTTCTTGGCAGCTTATGATAGTAGTTAGTATTATCTTTCATTTAACAGAAACTATTTTCATTGCGCGCCATCTCTGCGCCGTCTCACGCCAAGCGATACATGCGGAGATGCTGAGATTGATCACCATAACTTGGAGTGTTCCGCCTGGAAGACCGAGCAAGTATTTAACTTTCCATTTAGGTAGGTGCGTTTTTATTATCATTATTATTATTATTATTATTATTATTATTATTGTGTTACATTTTTCCCTAAAATATCTTGATTGATATTGTAAATTGAATTTAGGATCATAGACGGAAAGTCATTTACGGAACTAGGATGTTAAATTGTTGTCTTATTTCGACATTTCGTGGGTGGTTAACGCCCCACCTTTTTAGGTACTGGAATGAACATCGTAAACAGATCCAGTGGTAAATAACCTCACAACCATAATTCAGTTCGTCTGTGTGCGAGGTTATAAAATAATGAACTATTTGACAGTGACTAAAAAGGTGAAGCATTCAGCTCTTACGATACGACGAAGTAGAAAACAACTTTGCATTTTGGTGTCGTAATTGACTTCCCCTATATGGCCCAACATTTATTTATATTATTATTACTATTATTATTATTATTATTATTATTTTAGTTTTACTGGTTTTAATTGAATTTCACAAATATATTTTAGTAGCATCGTATCTAATCTTTCGTACCCTTAGTTAGTTAGTTAATGCCTTATTTTACGTGGCGAGACTCGAGCCATCAGGCTCACTCTTCCGTCTGACCACGCAAATTTCACTACGCTCCTTTCACCACCTAGCGGAGAAAGAAGGTACTATATCGGGCGACGAAACAGGCGATTTGAATTTAGCTCAGAGGCGTCAAAAAGGCTTGAGGATCTTTTACATGCAAGTAAATCTACTAACATGGGACATCGTCCCTTAAAAATCCACGGCTTGGGTATGACAGTCCGGTACGCTAACCGTTACACCATCGAATCCGCTAACCCCTTAGTGGAAAGAGGGTTCGCGAGAGAGGTGGTGGCATTGAGAGGGGTCGGGCCCGTGGGGGGGGGGGAAGGAGGGGCAGCGCCGCGCGCCGGCTGCTGCGGCGAGGTGCGAGCCGCGCCGTATCATTACGAGCGCCCACGCGGGGAGCGCACCGCACAATTTCCTCGCTCTGCACCTCGCCCTCCCCTCCCCTCCCCTCCCCTCCCCTCCCTCCCCTCCCCTCGCCCCGCCGCCCACGCCCGCTGCTAATGAGCGCGTCGCCCCCGCCCCCGCCCCGCCCCCGCCGGCGATTGTCTGCGCTCGCGCGGCGACGCTTGCGATGAATCGCTTGCGCCCTGCGCCTTTGGACTCGCAGGCGGTTCTTACGAACACAGTGGGGGGACGGTTTTGCTTTAAATTTCCTCCTCATTTGTAATAAGGGACGTTAAAAATTGTGTATTTATTAGTCTAAAATATCTGTAAATGACCGCCATTAAATAGTAGAATTAATGCGGTTATTGATGTCAATGCCTTTATAGTTTTCATTGTTATCATATTATTATTATTATTATTGTCTAAAATAATTTTAAGTTACATTGTAATTAATTCCTAATTACGATCTGTAAATTTTACTGTTCTGCCACCAGGTTGCAAATACCTATCTGCGCAAATAATAAGTACCTATCTACATCGATATCTAAAAAAAATATGGTGCTAGTTCCATTTTTGGCGAATTTTCGAAATTTTCGAAAAAACAAAACATTTTAAAACTACAAAATCGAAAATAGCGATTTTTGTCTTAGACAAAATGAGTTGAACAAAATCAACTCATTAAGAAAGGTCCTGCTCAATTTTTGGGAAAAACTAATTGGTTTCGCGTAATTTGTGTCTGAAATGTATGCAATTTCTAACCTTAAAACAAAAAACAAAAAACAAAAAAAAAACTCCTTTGGAATGAATGTAATGTTTTCGACCCATTGGCGGATTTAGAATGAGCAAACCTAGGCACGTGACTAAAGCGGCACATTTTCAAGGGGCAGAAAGTATTCGGTGCAACTTTGTTTCTTAGAATCTGATGTTTATTCATTGTTAGATTAGCCGCGGAATTTGCTCCAGATTCTTCGACCAACTGACCTTCACTCATTATTTCCATGTGTTTATATTGCCTTTCGCACGTATATTTGTATCTATTTCAAGCTTTTTCGACCCAAAAGAGCATTTTCGGTTTTGAAGTGTGACAAAAACTACGTAAGAGCAACAATGGGGGAGAAATAAATTGAATTCACTTTGTATTTTAACCACAGAAAAATATATTTTACTTCAAATAGATTGTGATGATATTTTCAACCAATTTGCAGAGTAAAAAGTTCAAAGTAAGCAATTATAATTTTATTTTATAATGCATTATGATATATATGATTAAAACCAACTTTAAAATAAACTACAATAGACTTTATTTGTAATTAAATTATATATTTTATGCCTTGTAACATTGAAATCAAAATTCAATAAATTAACCGAGGGGCACCAAAAATTGTTTGCATAGGGCGGCAAATAACAAATTCGACAGTGGTTTGATCCAAAGAAAAGTTTCGGAATCACCTCAATAATACGATTTCAATTTTCTGTCGCATAATCCGTGTTTTAGATTCTTTTGAGACGTAACTTTGCACACACATTTGGATTAAGTTCTATTTGTGCCGTTCTGATGATGCTTAATATTATACTTCGGTTTTCTTTCTTGGCACACGGGGTGTGTCAATGAAATGGAATATCTCACGGTATTTCGCGTCGTTGTCGGTTGTGCCGCTAGGAGTCCCATGATCGCGAGATATTCCATTTTGATGACACACCCCCGTGCGCCAAGAAAGAAATCCCAAGTATAGTGCAGGTGATGAGGAGATACACGCCATTTTGGTCCCCAAAATCTTGATAGGATCGTTTAGATGGATGGCTTGATTAATTTGTGGAACTTGGTAAATATGTCAGGAATTAGACATAATTAAGATGTTTCGGGAATATGCATATATTAATTTGGGAGGTACAAGAAGCCTCTGTGATACGTACTTTCTAAATTTTCTGGAAAATGGCTGCAATCTTTCTTTAGATTTTTTGCTCGAATTGAAGAATGTGAACTTATGAAAACGTTACAGTTCTAATTTTGTTAATCCCTTTGAAAATTTTACAAATTGAACAATTCAAATTTATTTTCAAACCTGCCTACACGTCACTATTAAAATCATATTTTTCTTTCTCAATGGAGTTAATCCGTTAACTTTAAACCCTAATATTATAGTATGACTTTTTAAATTAGTGAGTAGTTGTTGAGTAAATAACTAGTAACACAGAGGAGAAATAGGTTTGGTGTGCTGCGCATTACCACTAGTGATTGCATCGAGATTAGCAATCTATGCAGTAATATCACGAAGTGACATTTTTAATTACATAAGAAGTATTTTTTAATTACATTCCTTCTACAGAACATAGAGAATGGAAGTAATGGATCATGGAGAACTGGAAGTAAAGCTGTACAGAATGTTTTTGTTGGTTGGTTGTGTTGTAACCATTAATTACTGTAATTCAATGTTGGTAATTCATGTGATTCAATTACTATATTAAAATCAGATCTATTTTTTAGTTACCCCGTCTTTATTTAATTTCCGATTCAGTAAAATTCAAACAAAATATTTGAAGAAATGACAGCCTCCGTAACCATCTCAGGAACAATAGTGATTTCGAATACACATTCAAGGACTGGTAAAATTATATATTTAATAAAATGCAAAAATATGGCAAGACCTATGAAAAATGTATGATAAAATATATACTGAACTTGCCCCTTATTATATTATTGAAATTTTTTTATTATCATTGTATCCATTTGTATCCATTTTGTTTACGTACTGAGCTTTACGTTCTTTATAATGATTATTTTATAGTGGATAATTACCTCGTATTCACATCGTAACCTCTCTCCCGCCCCAAAGATGTTTTTGATGCAAAACAAATTGAAACTTAAGTTAAAAAATGTTCATTCACAATGTTTAATAATTATTAATTCACATTCACTACTTTGGATGTGATTCAATCAACATGTGGCACTATTTCTTTTGAGTAAATGGAGTATGATTACAATAAAAATGTTGGTTTGGTGGGCAGCCAGGCCCTCGTGGATTCACCCCTGCTACACCAAAAAGATAGATTTCCTTTGTCTACATATATTACCTCTGACTATGCAATTTACATTGACTACCTGTTGCTTATGTGTAGACGTAGACTGTGATTCTTTACGCATAGATGCACATCACTGCTTGGCGTTAACCAGTTTGTAAAGTGAAGAGTAAATACGTTTTTTGTAGTGCTCTCCGACAAATGAAGTAGGAAACACTTATTGGTTTATAAGACGTATGTACAATCATACTTTCACTATGCAGTGAAATGAAAATTATCTCGCAGTAAAGGCACGACAGGATTTCAAACGTTCCAGCGGACGTTGTCCCAAGACATGAGGTATTACTTCCTGCATTTTTTAAAATACTGGTATTACTCTAAAGAATAAGAGACGGATTGTCTGGTATCGAAAAAATGTTTTATTTTAAAGCCAATAGATGATCTTTCAGCTTTAAAATAAAACATTTTTTCGATACCAGACAACATCCATCTCTTATTCGTTATTGAAAAAAGGTATCTACATCACCAACAGTTATACTAATGGTATTACTCTCTTCACAGCAAAAACTAGTGGTGCTACAGAACAACAGAGACAATCAATACTAGTTAGTTTTCTTATCTCTTTAGTCTAAGCTGTACGTTTCGGTGTGGCCCCTCCCTCCTTCCTAGCTGCGCACTATTGGCACCGATAATACATTTTTACACATTTTTCGGTCGCCTAATAGTAAATTGAAAAATTACTTTAAAACATTATAAAAGAGTAAAACCAGATCCTACATGCAAATTTTCATTGGAAATATGGCGCCGTTTTTGTGAAAATGTCGTTTCAGCGTATCAGAAAATGTGCAATTTTGAGTTCATTTTCACAGTAACATTCGCGACAGAAAGAGTTTTCGCAAAACTTCATTTGAAGAAATTGTACTTACAAACGCTATAATATACAATAAACGCTCGTAATATAAATATTAACGACATGAGATATGTATCAAATTATTTTTTAAATCATAAGAATACACCAAAATGGAATTTATGTCATATCATTCGGTCATTTTGCATTATTTGTAAAAAGGTTTAAAGAAAAAATTAGAAGTTGTTTTTGAGCAAATCTGATTATTAATACACGCCGCACTTGATAGTGTGGCGTGTATGTTCGGTGTTAGATTAAGTTAGGATGTAAACAAAGTAGATTTAGATTAGTTGTCAATGCAAATATAATTTAAGAATATATATATATATATATATATATATATATATATATATATATATATATATATATATATGTGTGTGTGTGTGTGTGTATGTGTGTGTGTGTGTGTATGTAAAAGAAACACCATTTTGGGAGTAATATTTTAAATCGCAACTTCCATTATTGCTTCTCGGCGGCTCAATAGTATTCCTGCCGTATTTGGGAGTCATAACTCTAGTTGTTCAAATGTTGTTGTGGTAATACAAACATATACTTTCACTTTTATAAAATTCGTCATTTAATTAGATCCTTCTATGAGCAAAAAGGCTTTTCGAACTGAACTGATAATTGCTACAAGTGCCCTCTCCTCTTCAGTCCCAAGGATAACTTTCCAATAAAGGACAACTTTCCATCACATTAAGCTTCCTATTTTTCTTTTTTGTTAAATTAATTGCATTTGGTCAATAATAACTGTAATCGGTATTCGAACGGTCAATATGGTCGATCAGATCATTTACGACGTCAGATAGAAAACACATAATCCCTGATGTAAGTAACAAGGAGTAAAAATGACCTAACAAAGAAAACATCTTGGATCAATTGGGTGTTGCGCAATTATACCTTACTTCTTTGAAAAATATATTTTCCAAAGTGGAGTGAAATTGAAATAAATCAGGCTTAGTCATTTTAAATTATGAGAACTAATTAAGGAAATTTAAGGATCATAAGGAGTATTAAGGATTATGAGGAATATTAAGGAGTATATTAAGGAATATAAAAATATAATACCTTGCATTCTCTCAACCTCTCTACCCTCTCCCTCATAAGAAACAGTAAGCGTTTGAAGAAACTCTTCCTCTCCCCTAATCCATGTAACTTAATTAATACTACAGCCTCCTACTTAAAGTTAACGGCGCGGCTTTGGCATTGAGGCGACTCGTAAAGAGAAACGTCGTAATGTAATTACAGCCAATAATAATGTACTATATAAGACAGGGTAACATGAACTCAAGCATGATAAGCATCTACGCAGAGATCAGAATATGAATTTGTTTCTTATAATTGAGTAAATGTATGCAGTCATTCGACTGGCTTTAAAAAATCGTAGGAACTACCACTCAGCCGCCATTTGGTGATTGGCATCAATTTACTATTATCTCCACTTCAGTGTCTCGCGGCAACGTTATCTCCTGCACTGATTGATTGATTGATTGATGTTTTCGGTTACGTCAACTTCTACGGTCCATAGTTCCGTTTGTGTGGAGTGTTTTATGCAGGGATGTGGCAGTGTTCCTGCCCCACTGCATAGTAAGAACTGGCGTTACCCTACACGTCGGCTTGTGGGGGTTTCCTTTTACAGGTATCTCCCCCAGCGGAGCACTGCCTTTGCTGGGACAAACTCGAAGCTCCTGTCTGGTCTTCTGACGTGTGGTAGGGTAATGCATGTAAGGGAAGAGGATAGGTCATGGAAGAGAAAGGGATAATCCGCTGGCCCTCCAGTGCCCCGTTTATTAGGGTCCTGTTCCACTTTTCCGCCTTGTATTGATAGTAGAAATCACGGAAAGTGACTACCAGAGCAGCTAGGCGTTAGAATTCTCCTCCACACAGGCCAGAACTCGACCTATCTGTCCGGTTACCGTCGAAAGTCCTGCCATTTTCGGGAGTGCTGATCAAATTAAAAGATCCAAAATTCATAAATCTCTAATATCGTAATAATATCATAATCATAATAATATCATAATAATCATATCATAATAACCTTGATCTTCATTGGGCCTCACATTTATAATTAATTACCGACGACATTGAAAAACAGTAAATCCTTGAATATTTCCAAACGTAGAATAAAGATTTAGATTTTAAAACATGATGACAATGATGTAAACAAATTAACTAAAATATTGCACTAAAACTGTATAAACTAACTGTTGACTGTGACTATATAAAAAAAATCTGTTGACCGTGTAAATTAAGTCATTATTAAATTATGTAATTAAATTATAAGGTGTAAATGTGTAAATTAAGTCATTAAATTATAAACCCAGATTTCCTAACCATCACAACTGGTTATCGATGGTTAGTAATTCTAAAATAATGTAATGTAAATTATCTCTGTAAAACAAGATGTGAATAAAATAATAATAATAATAATAATAATAATAATAATAATAATTATTATTATTATTATTATTATTATTATTATTATTATTACTCGACCCCCAGGACCTCCAGACAGCGGTTGAATTCGACCTGAGTATGTACCGAAAAACCACCACTGTGTGAATTCGAACTCTAGAACTTCCCAGTCAGAGTGGTTGCAGAATCAGCGGCAATGCTGGCTCTGAGTTACGCTCAGCCGGTGCCTCCTCCTACTCTTCCTCCTCCTGCGCCTCCACCACCACCGCCGCCTCCGCCGCCACCACCGCCGCCGCCCTCTCAACGAACCGCCGCATCCGTAACGCTAATGCCGACAAAAAGCCGACAAATTGATACTCGCGTGTTCACACAAGCGCGGACTCCCGGCGCGACGAGCGCGCGCTAAAAACGCGCGTCCCAGCGCCCCGGAACTTTCCTGGAAGCGTCCGCTCCCCCCCCCCGCGGTCCTCACCCGCCCGTCCTCACGGTGCGTCCTCCCGGCGGCGTAATCTCGGGGCTCGGCTCTCCCGACCTTCCCTCGGCGCGCCTACCCGTTCATTTTCTCCGGCAGTACCCGTGTTTAATAGGAACGTCATTGGCTGAAAAACAAACTGATATTAAGCAAACGCGGAAACGCGGTGTCGCGCTGTCGTCGCGTCGGCCTGGAAACAAAAAAGAAGCGACGCCGCGGGAGCCCACGGCAAAAATTTTTCGAGCGGGAGGGTGGGGATAATAATGTGTGGTGTCATATGCATTCAATGGACAGTTGTGTCGTAACTAATTACGTGCATTATAAAAATGTGTTTGTGTAATGACTGCTGGGGGTTACGATCTTAGGACCGCCTCTTCCGGTCGTGGGACGGTTGGCACATTCCGGCCGAAGTGATGATGCCATTGCTGATTCGTTGTGTAGTTTTGTGCGTGGCGGGAACGCACTGTAGAATACTTTTAGTTCTAATTTCCATTGTAGTAAGTAAAATAATTGTGTAGTAATTGTATATAGAATACAGTAACTGTTATACACGAATGTAATAGTATAGTAGGCTACAATAGAAAATCTGATTAATTGAGAATGCGACATTATTGAAATCATGTTATATGTAGAAATTTCAGAAGAATAGGAATATAATCTCTCTTTTGCCAAAGTGGGCTATTCTAGCACACAAGTCGATTTTATTTCAATTTTCCGTGTATGAACGGTGCTCAAAAGATATTTACAGCGAACTGAGAATCAGTTACAACAAACCTACCCTTATACTTCCGTAGGAATACACCACCTTTATTCCGTTTTATAAAAACAGATAAATAACAGAACGACTGACACAAATTTTATTCTATTTCAAAACAATAGATAACAATAGATTTTACAAAGACTTGATTAGACAGCTTTTGTCATTACTACTGCTGATACAAATTATTAAAGAATCTATATGTGGTTACTTTTTTGTTTCTTGGCAGGAATGAGCGTGGACCGAAATTGATGAATACAAAAATCATCTCGCACGCAATATGGAAGCAAGCACGAAGAAGAAGTGCAGCAAAATATGTATATTCGGAAATGAGGTGTATTTCATCCCTCCACATGCTTCCTGCTCCTTATTCTTCGTTGTATTTATAGCAAGGCTGCGTGTTGCACAGAGTTAATTCAGTGCATGTCAATGTACCCTTCTTTGCGGAAATGGTGGATTTAACTACTGATGGAGGTATGCTTACCGAACGAAATTTTATTACTGGGAAGTCCAACTTCTTGCCTCAAAGGGTAGGTAATAAGAACGATACTCCGCCACAGTAAGCTTTACAGCCATATTCTCATGCACGAGTATTTTACATTATATGGCGTACACAGACCCTAACGCAAATGCACTGTCTTTGGGGATAAGCAGCACAGAGTGCCGACATGATTATTCACAGATAGATAATATATTTTCCAAGCAGTTGTATTCTTCATTCATCAGAATTTACTTTTATTGCTTTATTGCTGACAATTTAAACACGTCTTGAAGGAAAACTAGTAAGTATGTTTCTTCCGTAAAATTCTGAGATGGGGTTTTTAAATTTATGGAGACACAAAAAATAATATGCTTATACACAGTATAATAATAACGCAAATATAATAATATAAACTGATAAGCTTATTAAGAAACTTGGGTCACAGCACGAAGAATTTGCAGGTACCATAAATGATGTTTAAACATCTTGGTATATAGGTTTTATTTCAAACAGTGCTGTGTATTTATATATTAGAAGTGTAGACACAAATTGTTATCAAAAGAACCATAAGGGACAGTGAATCATGATTGAACGTTTCTCTTAATACTTCCAACGGAATAGTGACTCACATTTGTGTTTTTTACTCTGAACTAGAGAAGCTTTTGATTCTAAAATTATTAAGATTCTGATTTTTGTAAAATATTTGATTTTTTCTCTTATTGAACATTTGGATATGCAATTATTTTCACATAAATCTACACATTGCAACAATTCCTCCATATTAAAGAAATTGACTTTTAATATTCCTTTACTGCCTGATAATTCAGTTAATTGAATTAATTGAGTTAATTCAGTTAATTGAATTGCCGAACCGGTGGCCAAGATCGCTAAATCAGTAATGCCGTGGCGATCTTGGACCGAAGGATCGTGGGTTCGAATCCCGCCTCGAGCATTGTGTGTTTCGTGAGTGTGTAATGTGCTTGTGTGTCCCTTTGTGGTTGCCGTCAGGAAAGGCATCCGGCATAAAACATTCGCCAAATCCGTGTAAAAATGGAGCGTGCGAAAATTAATAAAAGTGAGTTCACACCTATATAAGTATAAAGGAAAAAGGCAGAAGGAGAGAAGGAGAATTCAGTTAACTGAATTAATTGAACATTTAGACAACAAAAGTATGGTGCCCAAGACAAGGACCAAAAATGTGCACTTATCAGATTTCACTTATGTTGATTTTCGTTCCAATGAAAACAGAAACTAGACGTTACAACAGCACATATTTTCTAGCATTGTTTCTAAATTTACAATTTTCGAAAGTTCGGAGTGCAACAAAAATTAGATACGCGCTATTCTTTTAAGTGTCTCTTCTTCTATCCATGGAAAAAAATTAAGAAAAAATTTCGAGCGGTTTCTGAGAAAATAATTTTTTTAGAAATTACGTAAATTTTTGTACTTTTTGAGTTCGAGGCATAAATCGGTATTTTCAATTTTGTAGTTTTGAAATGTTAACTTTTTGCAATTTTCAAGATCGCAGAGATCGAAATTGGGACTACCATAATATTTTTTACCGTCTTTTCCTCCAAACGAGGAGAGCATTTAAAAGAAATATTTGGAGCGATTTTTGAGAACAAAATAGTTTTAAAAAGATTAAAATTGCCCATATTTTATGCAAAATTACACGGAAACTTCTCATAATTTCGAAAATTGAACATGAACTTATTTGAAGATCTGACTTTAAGAAAAAAAAAATATTAAGGATTAAAAATATATCTTCAATAGTGGCAGGAACCCGGCGTTATGAGAATACAACAAAAAAATATAACCTTTGCAATTTTCCGAAATTCAGAGAGATCAATGAAATTGGGACGTGCGCCATTGTTGTAAGAGTCCTTTGCTTATCCAAACAAAAATTAAATTAAAAATTTAAATCCATTTTTGAGAAAATTTTGAAAATGTTAAAGCTTCGTGTTAAAAAATAAACCCTAAAATCAAAGTATCGATTTTGAACTCGCAGGATCTTGAGTTCGGACAGATACATCGAAGAAAATCAGCGATGAAAATCAATTTTGTAACAAATCGTTCTAAATGGTTCAGGCGCTAGTACGGACGGACAAACCGACAAACGGGCGAACAGACTGACAGACTTTTGCCTTTAACCAATTTATCGCTATCAAGGACCCTCAAAATGTGAATTCTATCTTCCCACGCTTTCGAGGAAGTAATTTACTCCTATATAGAAACAATATTTATCCATATTTTTGTTATAGGATTTCCCATTCTGAGTTTTTCTGACGAATATTTTCTCTTTACTACGTTTGTACAAAATAGCCGAGAAATTAAAAATGCGCCTTATCTTGTTGAGAATTGTGCGTTTAGTAGTGGAATGCAATCTTGTGTAAACTAGTGAATCTTGTTCGTCAAGAAAACAAATTCCCTTTCGACATCGTCTGTTGCTTCAAGCATTCGCGGCATTTCAAGTATTGGGCCGTCGCGCACCGTCCAGAAGCCATTACGAAACGTCCTATATACTTCTGCATCGCCGCGATGCTTCGCTCGTGATGGTCATTTGTCGGGGTTAAAATGGCGGCGTGACAAAACACCGGCGAGCAACTTCGACATCTACTTCTGTAACAGACCGCAAATAGTCGAAATATTGGAAATTATTTTCTCGCAGTTTTGATGGCGAAGAAAATGTGTATCGTTGCTTTGACAGGCCTATTCGTTGTTTACATATTTACATTAATCTGTTAATTTGTAGATAAATGTCCATACACAATTGTGGAAAGCTTTCTTCGAAGATTTAATGATAGGTGTTGCAATTCGTATTAAATGTGTCCAGTATTCCATACATTGTTTTAGTAAATCACCCCGAACTTCGTAAAGATATTACTGAGATATTGAAATTACACCAACATGATCCTGATTTAAATGTAAGATACGAGGTGGTGATGGCTATTGTTACAACTAAAAAGAAGAAGGAATAGAGGTGGCCGAGAAAAGGTAATGGAGACTTTTTGCTAGCAGATAACGCGGGTTGAGTTATTGACTGTGCCTGAAATGCTGAAATGAACATATATTGCTGGTGACGGACTCAAAGTAGAATAATTGAATAGAACAGTGTTCGGGAGCGGGCGCCAATCTGTAATAACAAAGCGGAGAGATTAAAAGAATTTTTTGAACGCAATTACATCTGAGAAGTATGAAGAGCGCGCGAAACTCAGTGTAATAATGTAAAAACAATTTAATAATTTTATTGAATTAGTTGATGAGGGTCATTACAAGGTGAATTTGTACTTAATGTCAGCATATGTAGTAATGGTCAATAAATGTTAAGTATTAATTGAATAAAGTTGATTTTTTGATATTGTGTGCAATCCGAAGTGGTGGAGTAGACAAGAATTTCCAGAAACTTCGCCTATTCGTAGGAAGGGCACGTAAACCGGCTATACTAGCAAGGCAAGTCAAGTAAGTAAGCAAGCGAGTGAATGGAAATTAAAAACTTCATAAATAGGCCGAGAAAATGGAATAATTGATTACACTTCAATTATACTATTACTACACACAAACTTTGTTGTTCAGAATATCACGATGGAGCAGAAGTCAACGAGTATGAGGGATGGATCAGAAGTCAAGTCAACTATTTATTTTCTAAAGGAAAAGTTATCGAATCACACAATTTAATGTGTCGCGTGAAAGAAATGTTAAACTAAAGTGCGTTCACAACAACAGATGAGTATCTCTTTTATCATTGAGAGAAATGTGAAATCAGCGTCTGACTGCTGCTGTGCGAGATGAATGTAACTCGTTTCGAGCAGCGCTCGTAAAGCAAAATAGCTGTTCCACATGGGATAAATGTCGCAGGTAATTGGTGGAAGCTCTTGAGAATAATGCCTTTCCATCCTGGTCAGTCGTGAGATGTGCAGGAGAGTTTCTGCGAGGATGCCTAGCAACACGGTGTAAGATACATAAGTGTGTCAACTAGCCGCCTTTTGGACAAAATTTTTTAAGCCGTTTGAGGCTAGTTCCTCGCTTATCCGTACGGTGCGCACGATCGAGTTGGGCATTCATGATGCCGTCTCGCGATTTAGTGGCTTCCACCAGGAGGTTACAAAGCTATTAAATGGATCACCATCTTGTCCCAAAAATGCCCAAGTCGTTCGCAGCGCTTACATAACGAGAACTGTGAGAACTAGCCTCACATTAGCTTCAGTTTTAGACCGAGAGTGAACCCACCTATATCTCGTACACCGTGATAGCAACCAGCATCGCACGTGAGTATGCACGATCGACCTGTGAGTGTTCGGACCAATGTAATCGAGCACGTGCCGTAATTTAGCATCTGCCTAATCGGGCAATTAGAACGTGTATTTTATGCTTTTGGAATGTAGTAAACTCGTATGTGTTAAAATGCTTTGGAACATGAAACTAGTGCTGCCATTTCAAATACCATAATAACAAGTACGAGAAACACAAATTGGTGTGTCGTTAAAATTCCAAGCGCTTAGTTCATACCTTGTACTTTGAAGTGTGTATTACACATTTTCTATCCGTGCTCGTATTCTCGCAAAAAAATAGTTGCCGTGACTTGTGCCCCAACCCTGATGCTTTATCATGAAGTGTCGGTCATTGAAAATTTCCTGATTTTAGGTAGCCAGTGTTTCGGAAAATTCACTGTTCTCTCACTAATACGATGCTGTTCTCTTACTAATACGATGAAGTCACAGTATATTTATTGTGTACCACCAACATAATATACTTTCAACGTGTTAGCAAGCTCTGATGAGAGAACAATAAATGGTTTGAAACGATAGACAGCAGAAAACAATGAACTTCCATTGAATAAAATTCCATTTAAACACGATTAAATATTAACCGTGTTATTAATGTGAGAATAATTTAATTTTTACTGTAAATTGCCTTCTGTAGTAACTAAAAACATGATAAATATTAGAGGATTTTTTTGGAAAATTTTTATGTCTTCACAATCGCCATTTTTTTCCTGCTTTGGCATGCCCTTTGTCTACTTCAGAGAAACCAACGGCTCTTGGGCATTCTCTACTGTCTCTAGCATTCGCGGCATTTCAATATTGGATTTGAGCAGTCCCTCGCACAGCGTCGCTCGTGATAGTCATTTGTTGGGGTCCAAATGGCGGCGCGACAAAACGCCGACGACCTGCGCGCGCTCTCGCGGAAATTTTCCATTTGCGGTGGGTTTACGTAATGTTGGCCAGATTCAGCTGTCGCGCCTGCCTGCCGCGTGACGGCAACGGCCACTTATTCGCTCGTTAGGAATCAGCCGCCCCGTCACATCTGCCTCCGCCCCCGCGTCCTCCGCCGTCCCTTTCAGACACCCCCTCCACCCTGCCGTCGCGCCGACGCAATCGCCGTCGTCCTTGCCCTCGCCGTCGCCATCGCCCTCGCCGACGCCCAACCCTAGCCCTAGCCTTGGCCCTCGCCCTAGCCATTGCCCTCGCCCTCAGCCTCGCCTTCGCCTTCGCCTTCGCCCTCGCCCTCGCCCTCGCCCTCGCCCTCGCCCTCGCCCTCGCCCTCGTCTTCGCCCTCGCCCTCGCCCTCGCCCTCGCCCTCGCCCGCGCACTCGCACTCGCCCTCGCACTCGCACTCGCACTCGCACTCGCACTCGCACTCGCACTCGCACTCGCACTCGCACTCGCACTCGCACTCGCACTCGCACTCGCACTCGCACTCGCACTCGCACTCGCACTCGCACTCGCACTCGCACTCACCTTCGCATTCGCACTCGCTTTTGCTCTCGCCCTCGCACTCGTACTCGCCCAGGCCCTCATCGTCATCCATGCCCTCGACGTCTTCCAATTCCTCGCCATAACCCTCCCTCTCGCCCAAGATCTACCCATGCCCTAGCCAAGACCTAGCCCAGCCAAGACCTAGCCCTAGCCAAGACTTAGTCGTATCCCACCCCATCGCTATCGTAATCCCCATCTCCATCATCGTCAATATCATCACCACCACTATCTTAAACACCATTACCACCATCATCACGTTTTTGATGGATTGTTTAGTGATTCCGGTTGCGTCAGCTGATAAGGTCATTAGGCTCGTAAGTGTAGTGCATGTTTTTCCAAGCGAGGTAGCGGTGATCTTTCCCTGCTTGATGGTGAGATCTGGCGCCGACCGATCGCTGGTGTTGATCGGAGAAACCACAGAAAACTACTGATCAGGGCAGCCGGCTGGCAGAATTCTCCTCCAGACAGCATCTGAACTCGGCCTAGCTATCTAGCTAGAATCGAACCTACGGCCTCCCGGTCAGAGACACTGCAATGACATCGGCTGATGCCACTTTTACTATGAGCATCGCCACTGGCATCTTCATCACCATCGGCTTCGTCCCTTGGCCATTCCTTTTATTCAATCTTCACTCACACAAAAATCCGCCACCGTCGTAACTGGAAACCTAGAACCTCCCGATCAGAGTCGCTGCAGAGTCAGCTGATAATTCTGGGCCCCGAGTTTAACTCTGCCGATGCAACTGGAACTATGTCATTGTTTTCACGTAATTATGATTTTATACAAGTCTGATCAGAAAGTAATAAGTTGAAGGTTTGACAAAGAAGAGTCCGAACAATGTAAAACATATCTTTTTCGTCAAAAAACAAATTCAGAACCTGAGGCCGCAATATTTCGTGCCTCTCGTTCACCTCTCTCATTTCCGATCATTCTCCCGACTCCGTTCTTGCTCCTTCGTGTCCGTTGTGTCTCTAGTCTTATCGTCGCCGTCGGCTTTGATTGTCTCACTCGCCTCTTGTCTCCACACGTCTCTACACTCGCTCCACTCTCCATGCTTGCAACTCGTATTTGCTCTCGCCTCTGCTCTTGTCTCCACACTCGCCTAATACGATTCAACGGAATGGGAAGATTGAGAAGAGTTTGATACTTTTTGAGGTCATTTAGTACAATAATATTGTGATATGCATAAACTACTTGAAATAGAAGCTGGATAAATATGACGAACCGAGTGTATATTGAAAAGAACTGTATTCCAGTTTGTATATAATACTAACTGAAATACAGTTCGTATTATATCAAACAGACATATGTCTCTACTTCTCTCCCCACGGTTCCAATTTTCTACCGCCACAATTTAATTCACACTCTACGGTGTTTCCTATTGCCTCTTCACCCTCCATGATCATCTGTTGCTACCCTTCTTAATGGGCCCTCTGCTGTTCTTTTTTGCTTCTGGGGAAATTGTGCGTCGTTTCAAAGGCATCTGACGAAACTACAATCATCTAAATCGTTTGGAAGTTTACATTGCGATTGAAATGAATATTTGAATGTAGGACTAGGTGATGTTCCGTATATTGGCATTTTAGTAAATACTCCTTAATTTGACTTACTGCTTTGTCAGATTGAAAATATTATTTACATAAACAGTTTTATCTCATTATTGGGTTCTTAATTCTCAATGCCTGCCGTATAAAGACAGTGATATAATATTTTAGATGTTCGTAATTGCTTGTTTCAATGAATGACGCAATTGGATTAATCATTAAACACGAAACTGCAATCTTATCACTTCCACTCGCCGTTGTTTGAACTTCCTATCAATTAAGGTAAATCTATCATTAAGATCATAAAACGCAGATCATGTATAGCTTTCCATTAAGAGATCGATTCTGTATCACCCCAAAGCCAGGCGTAAAAAGTCATAGATACGCAACGTAAACACTACTTAACAGCGATAGAGTCCCGATAAGTCCCCATTTATTGAAACCGGTACGTGTCAACCGTACTTAGATGGGAAACGATACGGAAGAGTGGCTCATTACAGGTTCAAACACTCAGCCAACCAACGGACAACGCATCCTCCCACCCGAGCGCTTTCAGTTCGTTATCGTAATGTTTGTTTAGTATTAAGCGCCAAAAAAAAAGGCGCAGCGAGGGAGAAAAAAGAGCCGGCCGGGGGCCTCATTAAGAAATATTGCAGTCGGAAGCGGGGCGCGCGCGGTCTCGGTGACTCCCATTAGCCGTGAAACTATTAGTGTGTTTGATTGTTTGCGCCGAAAGGCCAAAAAACAGGGCTAATTCTCGCGCCGCGCCGGCGCAGTGCGACGGGGGCGGGGGGAGGGGGAAGAAGGGAGGGGAGGGGAAACTCGCGCATCCGGTCGCCCTTTGTGTGCTTAGCTCGGCATATGGCGGCAGCCCCCCCGCCACCCGACCTCACCCCACCCCACCCCCGCTCACACGCCGCGTTTCCGATGTGCAGGTACAATGGACTCGCCAGCCGAAGATAGTCCCTCCCCGTGTGATCGATCAGGGGTCGCCAAATTCGGATGCGCAAGTTTTTCGCTTTCGCGAATGTGAAGCCAGTTACGAATTACCAAGAAGCGAGTTCAGGGACCATAAATGTTTGTTCATTGTTCATTTTCTTTTGAAAGCACATGGACGGACGTATTTGTTCATATAAATACGAAGGTAGCTTCCTTGTGATCAATCGCTAGTCGTAAAATTCAGATGAGCAAATTTTCCAATTCCGCGAATGTGAAACAGCCTCAATCTACCAAGAAGCGATTTAAGGGACCGTAAATGTATGTTCGTACGTAAATTCGTTTGAAAGCACATGATCGGACGAATTTGTACTGACAAATACTTCCGTATTTGTTCTGACAAATGCGAAGATAGCACTTCCAAAGATACCCCCTTTTTTGATAGATCAGGGGTCGCCAAATTCTGAAGCGCAAGTTTTCCGCTTTCGCGAATGTGAAGTACCTACAAGCTAGCTATCAAGAAGCAGTTAAGGGTCCGTACATATACTTGAATGTACGTACGCACTTTCGTTTGAAAACTCAAATACATGAGCACGAACAAATACCTGCGTACGAACAAATACGTGCGTACGTAAAAACTACGTACGAAAGTGAGCGTTCTTTCAATGACGTATGTTCATTTCCAGTTTGATTTCAGAATTTACGTATCGGTATATAATTAAGACGTTTATCCAACATATTGCCAAATAATGCGTTAATTTGTTTTTCCAATTTGGAAAGTATCGGAAAACCATTGAATATCACTTTGAACTATAAGGCTAAATTTGAATTCTTTTCGTTTCTTTTACTGAAAAATTTTGTTTCTTGGTGATACGTCACTTTGAAAATAAGCTATTGAAACACGTGCGTACTTAACAACATCTAGCGTGTAAAAGAACATACCAGTTTTTCCAGATGAAATTTGATCTGTCCGCTTTTTCAACCGTATCCGAAAGTACCATAGGAGTCAAGTTTTACCCATCCTTGTGACCGCGTATCGTGCTTTACCCTTCCCAAGTACAACAAAACTATCCGGTGCAGGAACATTGGATGCAGACTCGTTTCGTTCGTGACAGTTTTACTCGCGTGGCAGATTCACCCACACTCGCGCTTACGGACTCGAACAGGTTAACCGAACAGTTATGAACTTAAATGTTAGAACAAAGTTTAGATATTGCTTACTCGCTGTGGAGAGGAAACTTAATTTTTCAATGTATCCGCTCCAATGTATCTATTTCTGAGCTACTATGAATTCTGGCCAACGGAAGTAACACATACATAATTTCTCATTGCGTTTTAGTATTATATAGGAAGTGGCTAGTAAATATAATTGTGTTTCTACGGCATTTACAATACGAATAAAATATTACTTAAATTGTTTGAATGGAATTGTTCATTTTTCCTTCCGCATTTTCAGAAATATGCTTGCATCGCAAGTTATCACTCCTCTATTCTTACAGTATGGATTTTTTTATTCACCAGAAATTTACGAAAAAGATATTTTATTAGGTTTTTACCATATTGAATCAATTATGTGTGGATTTATTTTATCTGACACTCTCATTCTCGTGATAGAAACTGTTATTTTACACATCAGATTTTGTATTTTATCTTCTTAGATACAGTGATTTTGGTAAGATTTTTTTATAAGAAAATGACGCTTTTTTTTATTTAAATTTAAAAACGTTTTATAAATTAACACATAACTCAAAAATGAATTTGTTTCTTTTTTCTACGTTTTCCTGTATTTTCGCTTCGTTTTATTTGGAATATATGTACTCTACCTTGGTAAATCAAGGTAAAATTTCTATTATTGTATTATGTATATGATACAAGTATAGGTATGTGATATATGGATATGTGTATGATATATGATAGTATATGATAGTAGATGCAATATATGAGTGCATGCATCTACGACATGAAAACGTTTTTATATTTAAATAGGAAAATATTTCGAAGGATGTGTGGAAACTGTAGAAGTAATAGTACTTGTTGATGGTTCAAAAGAAGGTCTTAATACACCCAATTAGTCAATATGTTGTTAGATTATTCCAATGCCAAAAAATCATTGACTCTGTCCGCAACCCACAACTGAATGAAAATCAAATATTTCTAAACTTCTCTTGTTACGTTATGACGATTGTTTTAAGTGTACTACTCTTTCGATTGATACTCGTACGTCTATTTTCTCTGGATGGAAAATTAGATGTTTTTTGTTCGACTTTGAGTAAAATAGTTTCCAATCAAATTTAGATTGTTTTGGAAGAAATCGATAAGGCTTAGCATAGGGTAACACCTAATTGGACGCTATTAATCATGCAATTAAATATTCTAATTTTTGACGTTTCAGGATAATTTTCGTGAAGTAACACTGAATCCTGAATTATTCATAATATGAAAAGAAATTAAGAATGAATTAATACGTCATGGGGCCTGCTGATAAATCACGATTGCCTCTCCATTGCGTGCACACAAGTTGTGCGCATATATCGTATTCCAGAGACCAAACGCATCAGGCTCGCGAATACGATCTGATTATACTTTCAGCATAATTTTCGTTAAATTATTGCTATATTCTCGAGAATTATGAATAGTGGGCAGATGTATGTACGATTTTAGAAGGAAAGAAGTACAGCAATATGATATTTTAATTTAATTTTTAACATATTTTACTAAATTGCAATGTTTGTGGTAACACATAACTATTGTAAATATGAAAGAAGTTAAACGAATATTTGAGTAATAATGTCTAATAGATGTTACTCTCAGCAGAAAGTTCTTTTGGCAATACATTTTGCGTACCTTTAAAAAAATCTTTCGATAGTTATAAGATATTTTTATTTTAGTGGCATCATAAGTTTCCAAACAATTGTTTAACTTGTATCTGTTATTAGAGATCATTAATTTTGAAAACTGATACAAGATTTGGTTTTGCGAAGTAACGATAAGTTGTAATAACGGTTGACCATAATTATATTGAAATTATTAATTAATCTTTTTATATTTTTAAAATGTAGATTTAATTCTACAGACGCAATTCCAATGATTTTTTCCTTAAAGACTATTTATCAGGAATATTGAAGATGTGGCGTCTCTACAAATATGTTTTGTAATGTAATACAATTGTAAAACTTTTTGCTTTATGTTATTATATCTTCAACTTATTCAATGTGTTGAATGATTTTGTTTCATTTCAGTAAAACTGTCAACATTGCATATTTTGTTTACTTCTCATTGCCCTTTCCTATGCGCTTATGTACTCTGGTTATTCATCGTTATTGAAACCTATCTACTTTTAGTCCCTAGAAACTTTTTCCAGTTATTTTTGCAATGAGAGTGCAGAACTTGAAATATACCAATGGGAATACTCGGGCGATTCTGCCAAACACACATTTTTTGTGGCAACTGTTTCAAAAAGGCCTGGGCGTTAGGGAGTCGCTAGAGTTCGCGCTTGGAGTGTGATACACGCTGAACTTTGGTTAGGCGATAAAACGGACGATTATCTTCGCTTTAATTTTAAAAATATGCAGCTCGGCGTTTGAAACTCTTTAAGTCGCTCTGATAAATAATTTAAATGCCCCAGCTCCACAAGCTGCACTCGAGATGCCCCGGAGAAGCGGTGTTGTTCACTAATTAGAAGGTGTAGACAAGATAATGGAGCGGTAAAATTGTCGGAAAAGAAAAACGAATTTAACGAAGTGTGGTTAACTTTTTATTTGCATTAGACCCGTAAGGACACCGCTGTAATGGTCTCAGAATTTAATAATAGTGAACACTTCATCTAGTCTCTTTTTTATAAGTTTAACGTGATACGAGACCTGCCTCTTAAATTCCTTGACCGGCATGGGGAAAAAACCGACATCATTATTTGGTTATACAGAGAAAATTGGGAGGATATGCAAGATGATCAGCGACAGAGTAATAAATTACGGAAGGCTGTAACAGATACTCATAGAGTTTTTATCTTGGATATTCATCTCGTGAAATGTAGAACTATGTAAACTCGTTTTATTGTACCTGAAACTTGATATAAGAATACAAACAGTCCTTTCTTCAATCTTTCTAAATATTAAATGCGCTTTTTTTTAAAAAGTAAAGAGCAGTCTTCAGTTTTTACTTCATATTAAGAAATATTATGTTCCTGAAAATTTATTGTAATATATCTTTTTAATACGAACAAAATATTATATGATAGTATTGCCAATCTAATCATTGCCCTTGCCAATCCAACAAGAGGATAGAGTAGTGACAATTTATTGTAATATGAGTTTCACTTATTTAACCAAAATTTGCCTTTTTAAGAACAAATGTTATAATGCAGTGAACATCGTTTATTCCACCGAAATAATCATTCACAGTTACTCAACCTTAACAATTTTTACAAGGCTTCTGAAGTAAATCTAATGACATATGAAATGCATAAACTCCTCTTTTCCACAATTTACATAAACTCCTCTTTTGATTTCATACATTCATTTTAAGTTACTGAGTGATTAAGCTTCTCGAATTTTGATTCTATTCTGGAGATAAGGGAACAGTGTATTTGGAATACTACAGCAAGTTTTGAAGTTCTTTATCGGGTAACAAAATCCTAGCGATCTTTTTTTATTTTTTGATTTTAAGAGAAATCATTTCTAGCCAAGAAAATATTATCATATTATTATAAATCATTGTATGTATTTATAATATAATTTTATAATAAAAGTCTTAGGCTTCCGCGGCCAGAGTTGATATCTCGGCTGTTTGGGTGACGCTGCGTACTAGGCTGTGTAGCCGACATTTCCACCATATTTTTCGTGGTTTTCATCAGGTAGACCAGCCCTGATGAAGACTGCGAAAAAGATGGTCGAAACGCTGGCTACTCAGCCTAGTACGCGGCGTCACCCGGACAGCCGAGATCTTAATTTTATAATTATATTCCAGGCACCGGAACGCCGTTCCGTCGCATTACGCTAGAAATCATATACACATATACACGGTCCTCTTAATCGTCTCTCAGTGAACGGTTTTAAACAAGTGAAGTACTAAAAAAGAAAGAGAAAAATATTAGGAGTGGAGGTCACTATATATTGAATAGATCGCAACTTACCTTTATTAATAACAAAAAGGGCGTTGCTTAAAATCCGCGGCTAAGAATGCGCTTAGAATGGAAACGGGAATAAGGTGTCATTCGCAACTTGGCAAGTTCGCGGAAAATGGAAGAGCAGTTGGTCTTGTTCAGAGAACATCGTGTTGTGTGATCGTTAAAACGATTGTTTGTGGCTATCAATCATAAGTATTCAATGTACTTTCTTATATATCATTCTTGTGATGCTACGGAAAACATCAAAGAAGTAAGGGAGTTCTGATTATTATTTGGAAATTTGTATTTCATACATGTAAACGCAGGCTTCCGTGGCTCGAGTCCATGCCTTCTTGGCTGTGCGGGTCCGATGCCTCTTCTGACACCGTTAGTGTATTTTCATACATTTTGTTTTTGGTGTCATTCATTTCATACATTATGTTTTTAATGTCAATGAATACATTAAAAATTCAGTCATTATATTAAGGTAAAATTGATAGCAGGATTTGCTGTTTTAGGCCAAAACAAAGTTCATGTTTATAATGTAAAGATCTTGGTAAATATAAAACATATGCATTTTCATGGATATGCAGTATTTTCTGTCGTAATTTTCCTACAACTCTTTCTTCTGCGCGATGTAATCAAACAGGTTCAGCTATTATTTATTAGATTTTCAATGTTTATTTTGTAGGATTTTTCTCCAATTTTTCCAGTATTATAAATTTAATCATATTACCCTTTCTCGTTTTTATGGAGTAGACGTCTTATAGTATTTGCCATTTTAACGATGCCTCTTCTGACACCGTTAGTGAGTCGTTTGCTACCCTGTCTCAGAGTCATCCCACTGTCAAGCTGAATGAGAATTAATGTATTTGAATTTATACATCTTCAGGACAACAATTTCTCATCGTAGACACATCAGGCGAGATCTATTTGGTAGCGTTGATGATCGACACGTTTCGAACTAGTTGTTCGTCTAGAGGCGACTTCAATCTCATAACGAGATTGTAGCCAGTTCGCCGCCCCTCATTGCCGCCCTCGCGTCCCCCTCGTGAACGAACGAGGAGGGGAAGGGGGGAGACGACCTAACGAGGCTGAGGTGACGCGACGGCGGCGGTCGCTACGACAGGCACGCTCGACATTTTCCCGAAGTCGCATTCGATAAACACACCCCGGCATCCCGCAAGGTCCTCCACTTTATTGCATATTGATGGCCGCGAACGACCATTTTCAGAAATTAAGCGCGACACCACTTCATTTGCCATGTGACAGAAGTCCGTTATTCATATTCACTCCCTTGCGCTGACTGTTATTTCCTTTTCGTACTGCTACAGCTCTGGAGACCTACACACACAACACAGCACTAGGCTCTAAATTCGAGATCACTGTGCAAATAAATGCTATTAATTTTAATGTTTTTCCAGATGTTAGTTATCTACCTCCCCTTTACTACACGAATATTAATGAATAACTCATTTGACTTCATGAAAGTTTTGATATACGTTAGTTCGTAAATTTTCACTTTCCTGTTTTTCGGGGGCTCGTCCTGATAGGGCGACTTCTCTCGTTGACATGTCCTTACGGATAAATTCATTGAGCGCCGGGAAAGTTTATAGTACTAAATTACAGCACAAGCACGTCGTTAGGGAATGACACTGGCTACCGCCAGGAATGTCACTTGAACGGCCAGGCGTTGAAACCGGTCTGCATGTGGCTCACGGATGTTCGACCAATAGAATCCCGACCAGTTGATTGTGGTCGTCGAACGCTCTTTAATATGTATTCGTGGTTAAAATTTCATTTCAGTTAACAGGTCTCTTTGACGGGTGACCTGGAACTAATGAGCTGGGCCCATCATGGAAACGGCTGACGTTGAAGGGGCGCTCGCATTTGTCACCGCGTCGACCAATCACATTTAGCGGCGCTTCGGGGACATGCAGATTAGGCGGTAAGGTACAGCGTTGTTTCAACGAGGATCTCAGGTCGTCAAAAGGCTCCTTCAAGTTTTTTGTGATTTGTGTTGCTCAAGTCATATCCGTAATAGTAGATGACAAAGTTAGAAATTTCATACTTCGTAATTAGAAGTGAATCTGAATATATTTATTTTTGTTTTCTATAGACATTTCATACTTTACTACACGCTTGATTTCATGCTTCTTATAATTTTTTTTCGTGTAATATGTGTGTATTCTAAACACGATTGTACTCTTGATTCTCATTTTCATTTGTAATGACAGTAGGCCTGGAGATAATATTCCAAAATTTAAATTTTCAGGGTGCTGAACAACAATACTGTTTAATCCTTTCATGAATTTCAATATAAAAAAACTTGATAGGTAAGAGTTCAATTTCGATTTTATATATTGTGATGTATGGAAAATTGTTGGAAATTCGAAATTTACAGGACATAATGAATATTGCTAGTCTCATATATTGATAGATATTACACAGATTCCTTCAATACTGTGTGCGTTTGCTTTCGGAAAAAGTGCTGTATACCTATATCGCGCCGTTAAAATACTTTATAAAACTGACTAGTTTGTTATTCTTTTTGATTTCGTACTTAAAATGCTTCGATTTTGAATAATCCTGGGGAAGATTTGGTCTCTTACAGAAACGAACCAGAGTGGTTAAGAGATTTAGAAGGAAATTGCAATATTAAAAGTTTGTTGATATTCATTTCTGTTTTTAGACAGCGTGGACAGAATGCCCATCGGTCGCCCAAATCCGTTTTCGATTTTCTCCATAGATTTACTGTTTCCTTTGTCTTATACATAACGCTTTGTGGTACTCGAATAAATCTTGAGAAATGTTATCACTGTAAAAGATAGTTTTAAAAACGAACATACTATAATATCTTATATTAACTTTGAACATAATGCGTAATAATGAGGCGAATTCCGTAATCACTATGGGTCATCCGTAATAATTGGAATCTCAGTTTTGTATATTACTCGGGTCACATTTTAAAAGGAATGCCATTCTTTCTCTGTCTACATCTCGCTTCATATACTAATTCGTGTCACATTAACATATATCTTCGTATGACATACGTCATTCCCGCCATTCTCGACTTTCGTCGGGTTGTCTGAAACAATTCCATACAACGCAACAGACTTTCAGCTTCCCTATGCCGTGATATCCCTGCGTTTTCTTTCCTTGCTTTTTAAAATTGCCTCCTCTAGTTGAATTGTGCAATGAAACAATTTCTCAGCTCATGGTTCCAGCAGGACGTTGTGCATAATGAGATCTTAGGGTGATTGCAAATTGACAGCGTATCATACTAGATTCAGAAGAACAGAAAGACGTGTATGAGATGGACAGCAGTTTTTTCCTACATTGACATTGAATGAATAAATGTCAAAATTGTGTTAAAAACGCTAATGCGGCGCACGTGTAAAAATATTACAAATCCTACAGTTTTTTGAATAACGGAAAAACCGTTTTATAATTCATGAAAAATTCCTAAAGGTAACGATTTGTCTCTTTGCAATTCACCAAAATGTACTAAATGATATAAAACCTGTATAAAATCATTTTTAATATTAACCATCAGATTGTTTGCAAAACTGATACAAGGGTTTTCGAGACCTATCGTTTTTCAAAATTCAAATGTCAATATTTTTTTGACATATTGGTTTTGACGAAAATTTGTGAACATAGGTCTTACAGAGCCAACGTTCCGTGTATCTTTTGCAGAGAGGGTGAAATGTACCATTATATAAACTTTTTTATGATTTCGCTTCCTATCCTAACGGTCATAACAACAATGGATGGGTGATTGGATAAGTAGGTGTCTTTGATTGTACGAACTGAAAGACTCAGCAGAACAAGGGGTTATCCCACATTGACATAATTCTGATATTTTGAGGGCTGTACCTGACATTTCCTAGTATAACTCAATACATTTATGAACTTTTAAACACCGTACACTTGCAAATAAGTCCATATCAGATTTAAATAACACATTACACTAAAAGAATTACCTTTGAAGTTTTGTATAATTGTATTATCTCAATTTTACAAAAAAATATGGTAAAGCCCTGTGTTCTACTAAGCTCTTTAATTATGAAGAACTGGAATGAGAGACAGGGGCAACGGCAGAAAACCGACAAAACCTGTCGCGAACCTTCTTTGTCCACTACAAATTCAACACGACTCCACCGGGATTTGAACCATGATTCTCAGAGGCGGAAAGCTAGCGTTCTGGCCCTCAGGCTACGACTTGCCTCGCGGGGAAATGTATTGGAGACAACTGTAAACTTTGTTTTTTGGCTGTCGTCGATTCCTTATTCAAAACGCCAAAAAGGAAGTTTCATCCTTTTGTGTCCTGCGCTCAATTTCCGGGAACTTTAGATATTCATTGAATATTAACACAATGGTGGACCCGCCCCGTAGGGGGATGGAAAAGAGCGTCGTATGGTAGGGTGTTGTCAAAGCCCGCCCATGGCGTGACGAAGTTTATTGAAATGTTAAAGGTCACGCGAGACGAAATAAAAGTTAGGGGGGACGAATATTGGATTTGACAGCCTAATAAATTCTAGCAAGTAAAATTTGTCGGTGACGTTCGGAAAAAAAATCTTTAGAATCAGTTAAGTATTGATCGTAAATAGTTGCTTATAAAGATAAATTTTATAATGTAATAATGAGAAATGGGCTGTGAAATGTCTGGAAAAGTAAAAATTACCTCAAAGGTATTTCTGTTATATATTTCAATCATCAATATCAGTAGTCATTTAATACGCTGTCATCTATAGATTGGAATTTGTTTTCATTATGGTTTCCTTTTACATCGGAGTTTTGTAACTAGACTCGCTTGTTGATCTACAAGACATATCACTTTTAATTCTCTCTGCATGAGAGTTTAAAGAAACTTTATTGTTTTTTTCAGGAGATTTTTATACTTGTAGTGAACTTCAAGTCAACATCTCTTAAAAGAAATGTAATTTTATAATTTTGTTGTTTGTGAGGTTGTGCATCTCTGTGTGGCAAATATGCTTTGTTACATATCACATCATTACAGCGAATGATGCTTTTACATTATTTTCTATATCATATTCAAACATTTTATACCATGTTCTTTAAATGACTGAAGACTGCACTTCAACAACTACGAAAAGTAAATAACAAAGCGTAAAAAACGTTGATATTTCAGTTAACTAAGGTCTTTTCTCATTTAGTGGAAATAATGTAAAGGTTGTCTGCATGTACGAAGCATTTGGAAGAAAATGGTCTATACATCCACAATTAAGGGCGAAATCATTCATCAGATGAAGAGTGTTAAAATGTATCTGCGACTTGCTTAAGACATCCCATCTCGATCGTTTTTTTCGTCCAATTTTGTAGTGCCCCAAAGAGCGTAAAATACATATACATTTCTTGCTAACGACTTAACAATATAGTAAATGTAACTTTTGTCGACCTCAGACATGCACTTTGTAGACATTATTGAAGTAACTAAATTAGCTTTAATTTAGCAGCGGAGAATGCATTCTGATAATGAAAAAAGCAACAATAAATAAACAGGCGTGAAAAACTCATCACCGTGATGTAATGAACAAAATGCTGACTGAAAATAACTTAGTGAAAGATGGCAATGACGGTAACTCACAACGGTTTCCGCAGCTCTTGTCAAATGTAAGGAAATTATCACTTAATGAATTAAAACCGAATGGGAAGCAAATGAATAGGCTCACATGCTGATCGTAGATAGAACAGTATCATGGATCTATCGAGTTTATACAGACAAGCGTGATAGGAAAGCAGGCTTGCCCAAAGGTCCGTGCAAGCAGGTGTTCCGCAAGGTCCCTAATGAAGCCTCGTCGCTGAAATATTTGCTGTGGAAGTAGTTATGTAAGGATGTTTTGTTTGTTTAGCCCCTAATACGGGACGTGACGGATCTGGCTAATGAGAGAACATTTCGCGAACTGCCCTACAATTTGTACCACTTAATGCGACCGGCAACCTGCTGAATTCACGACGGGCCATCGCTTACCCGAAACGATTTATCGTTGCTGCTTCGTCGCTGGACATGCCTGCTGTGTAAATAGAACGCATAACCTACTGAACAAAGGCAATACGTCGGATGTTCCATAAGATATGCAAGAAAGCGGTGTTCGTATGCATAAGTTTATTTAGCTCGCTCAAGTGCTGCTGCAAAGGAAGTGATAATTACAGGTGGTACTCAATGTTCACTTTATTAATACTACTTAATTCTTGACAAATTTTAGCATTGAAAGATTAATTCGTCTACGAAAGAAACTGCCATTCTAGTAATAATTTCACCTTGTGAAATTATATTGCATAATTTCACCATGTGAAATTATGTACGATTTTACAATGAACGTCAGTGATAAAATATTAGTATCTGCAGCAACTAGCTGTTATTTTTTGGTAATGCAAGAAAAGGAAGAAGAAAGGTAATGGGATAGTAAGTAAATCAAATTTCTTACAGGGCAAAATCTTTGGTTCACATGTGGTGTGTGGTATATTGGATCTGGGCAACTGGCCTTACAGACGACGTGTGCCGATGCCGATACATGTTTTTAACTTTTTTGATATCGCATTCAGTCATTGTATCCAGATACACATGTTTTTATCTGCTGGGATTGACGAGTTTTACGGAGTATTTGTGCACCTGGTAAAATTTGTATTCAGTCATTTTAAGTCTGCGCAAGGATGCGACAAACAAAAAATTGCTTCATCGCTAATGGTAATTTTTATTTTTCTCATTTAATAACTCAATGAACCCGTTATTATCACAATGAAATTTCAGAACTGATTTATGATGTATACATCACTTTATTAATCGTACCTGTGTTAGAAAATTCATCAATCCTATTATTTGTAACTCAAATCGACGTAATCATTTTTTCTCTCTTGGCAATGGCGACGCTTTACTTATTACAGAATTTCTAGAAGAACCATCATTATCAATAATCAAAAAAGATGATTGATGATCTACTACTCCTTGTACTCATTTAATTATCTTATAACTTCAAGAGTCTGAAAGCATGTTTAACCTCTTTCTTCGTAAACTAGATAGCTTCAGGCCGTCGAGCTAGAAAAAATAAAACAGTGTGATTTCCCACCCTAATTTTACATTGAAAGCGTTCACGTAAGACACTTAGAAATTAAAAAGCGTATTTACAGAAAGTTAATTATACTGCACATCTTAAATATTTTTATGATAAAAATTAAAATATATTCGTGGTAATAAATTCTAAATATTGCAATATACTTTAGTCCAAAAAATGTCTTCGATTAATTAAATATTACAGTTAAATATATAAACTGATACCAAATAATCTAAATAGTTACATTTTCTTGAAAAATCTAACTCGCAACTAAAAATAAAGTAATCTGTGTAGAAGTATATTGTAAATGTTTCGATATATTTTTGGAATTTATTTCACACCCCTCAACATTAGTGCGACTGTGGCAATTGTCAACCAACAACCCAAAAAACCGTACAATGATTCAATAAGTTGATTAATGTGATTTTAATGATGAGAATGATTAATTAGTAATCATTATATTAGAATTGGTCTTATAACAAATTTATTTTTGAGCCTATTAAAAATGTAGTTTACTTTCAAGACACACTTGTCTCATGATTCTGACATATTCTTGCAATTGCTTAATGCTACTAGGGAAGATAAATTGAATTAAGGGCGATATAAATAATTATAAAATGAAGGGGAGTATCGGTTACAAACAAATATATAGTAACCACACAAAAATTTCGTAATAACTGAGTTGATTCTTTTGAACTTGAATTTTAGTACTGTACCCTTTTTTGATTCTAATAGTGACAATATAGGTGATAAAATTGAGACAATGGCTTGAAGTGATAAGGTACTCTGTCAAAACTAAAGTGAATGAAAGTACTGATATCTAACTGAATTTTCAATTACAGACATGTGTTATAAATACCTTTTTGATATCTCGCTCACTGCTATTAATGCGATAGAAAAATTTTGAATGTTTATTTGTTGCAAATGAGGAAGTTTTAGTTCACTTTCGGAGATAGTTTATGACTAAAGATGGAAGGGGTTTTAATGAAATGAGTCTAATTTCGGCATACGTTCATCGTTCTTTGACTCTTCAACCATATTATTCGATGACCACTTTCCATCAATTAAATGTAATGGAAATATATTCCCCACCTATTTATCAACAAGAAACCATTACAAAGGTTAATGTCACTGAAATGGATTGTATTAAAGCGAAATTTAAAAATATTTGATTACGTGGTAGACCTTCAACAAAAATATTAGTCTTACTATTTTTCTTATTTGCATGTCCATTTAATTTTCTTATGAGATCGACTTTATGATAAAAACGAGCTACAGTAACTTAAGAGAATTGATAAAGAAAAATCCATCATCTCTGTAAAGTATGCAATCAATAACTATTATGAAAGTTAATTTTCTTCTTTTCTACTGCATCTTTGATAGAAATATATTACTTTAATCGTTTAGGTGGACAGTTAAAGCATAGTTAAACTATGAATACATATATTTCTCTTGTTTCAACTATTGTTCTTGTGTTACTATCACTCTCTAGATGCAGTGGTTGCTATTCTATAAAAAATAGGTAAAAAGAAATCAATTGCAATTGGATTAAATTGACGAAACACTAATTCAGAGTCTTTGTATTTATTAGAGCTTAGGCCGTCTTTATGTTTTCATTATTAGAAGAAGAATAACCTCGTTCCATCAAGGTACTACATGATGGAAGTATTTGTTGATCTAATGTTTTTCTCTTAATGCCGTTTTGAATTTGCGGCGACAACTGATTACGCTTCAATTATGCATAGACAATTATGCATACATAACAAGCATGTTTCCAATAAAATGTGTTATGAATAGAGCTTAACGTATTAGAATGACAGAAATCAACACTGTGAAAAAATATTTTTGGATTCACCAACATGAAAAACTCAAAATTAATTAGATGTTTTTAAAGTAAATATTCTTATTCTTGTTTTTGTTTTTGTTCTACTTCTTGTTATTATTATTATTATTATTATTATTATTATTATTAGTCCTACTATTATTATTGATATAAGGATACGTTTGAGATGACCGGAATAATATTTTAGCAAATGTCGGTGCAAAAGTTAATAAACGCAAGAATTTTGTCTTTAGCAAACATGTAAAAGAATTGTGTATAAATCTCAATGTGTGAATTTGTCAATTTGCAAAGATTTAATGATTCTTCCTACTATGAAATAAAAACATGATTTCATTAAAATATTTTTTATTGCTCCTCATTTCTCAAGATCAAAATATCTTATTTGATGCGGTGTCCAAATTATTCTAGAGAGTTTTTAGATTGGTAAATACTAGTTTCAAAACATTACGAGGTGCAAATTTCAATTTTCTTTCACTCAAATACTCTAACGACTCTATTTAAGGGAAAGGAAAGGGGGAATTAATTGAATGGATGTAAACGTGTATTGAAGTGTGTGCGAAAATTCGAAATTAAAATACGAAAGCAAATTAATCAATTGTCATAATTAATAACGGCTGGTGTGTAAAATATTTATATACACGTGTATTTATATACACATGAAACATAGAATTTTCTAATCAATTGTCGGTAAAACGTACTATTGGTATTGCTCTGTCACAGGCCTAATATTCTCTTTCAATTCTAATGATTCGTAATACCAGTTAATATTTTGTGATACACAATTTTTGTAATTTGAAATCCTTACCATACATTCAGATCAGAGTTGTTTCGTTGGTTCTTCTTCTTGGCAAAATTAATCCCATTATATTACATAACATTTACAAATGTGCAACAACAGAAATAATTATTAATAATAAATGAGGATAAATCACTTCCATCATACCATTAATGCTTCTAATTAAAACATGACAAACCTACGAAGGCTTGTTTTTTATCCACCAAAAAAGAAAAGGATGTCAGCAATAATTTTGTTTTATGTATTTTGGAAGCTGAGCTTTGAACTTAAATAAATCTTTTAAGAAGGATAGTTTCCCCTTAACAAATTAGCAAAATTACACCTCAATAACGTGGAAAGCCGGCAGTCATTCGAGACCTCCGCATCGTCATCGAGGGGTCTATGTCACTGTATTTCATGGGAATAACAAGGACCAAATATCCACGCCCATAACGTATTGCAAATTGTGAAAAGTGACTTACGTGTTATGTTTATTTACGTATGGTATCGTGCAACAAATAATTACGCAGTACTTAGATACGCAAACACAAATGGTTACGTAGAAATGGTCTGTATTTAAGAGTATAAGCCAATTTGATGTGAGTTATTTTCGTTCTGTTCTGTTCGTGTCATATATCTTTGTAACAGTGCAAATAAAATATATGTGCCATAACAACAATTCTGGTAGCAGAGCTCTTGGATAAAAAAATAATACACGAGGTGCACGATATTAACATTACACATAGGCGTGTGCACAGACGGTGCTAGAGAAGAGACGGCCCCATCCTACTCCCTGAAAATTCTGAAATAGGCTTCTTAGTCTTACGTAATAAATCATTTTACTTCAGCAAATATGTTCAATTTTTTATTTTACCGTTATTTTAACCTGCCACTTCCTGTATTTTTTATACATTTGAAAAAGATGCTTTCCAAGCTATTTGGTAACCCTGTAATTCGTTCAACATGAAGTCAATTTTATTTATTCATTTTAAAACTTAAGCAAATCATTTCTTTATTTTCGTAGTATCTTTTTATTCATTTACTAGTAGGATACGAGTGTGTCATAAGCAAGTTTAATAAGAAAAGGGGCCAGAAAGCAGTAGGATCCTTTCTTGTTTTAGACCGCGTATGCTTACTTAAATTTGGAGACCGGAATCTGGCGCCAAAAATGCTCCCACAGAGGTCTCAAAAATTGTAATGTAAAACATGCTAACTCACACAAACATTATCGCATTGACAGGGATTCAAAACAATGACAATAACCAGAAATCACCTATAAGCCATTAATTGAACTATTTGACTATCTCACTGCGTGGAAAGTAGCTGACAGAAGATAAACATTAAACTGTCGCCAAAACTACAAATTTGAGTTGTTTCTCCGCCCGAGCCATCCAATTGATTCGGTTCTTCCCTCTCGCTCCAAAATTAATTATCGCCTCTGGCGAATGTATGTAACCAGAGTTCGTCCATAAGCGATTAATTGAACTATTTGAGTATCTCATGGCGCGGAAAGTAGCTGACAGAAGACAAATATTAAAGTGTCATCAAAACTACATTTTGAGATGTTTTCTAAGCCCGAGACTTAAAATTGATTCAGTTGCTCCCTCTCGCTCCGAAACTCATCGACAGGGGTTTAAAACAATGACAATAAGCAGAAACCGGCCATAAGATATTGATTGAACTATTTGAGTATCACACTGCATGGAAAGTAGCTGACAGAAGACAAACATAAAACTGTCACAAAACCTACAATTTTGAGTTGTTTTCTACAGCCGCCCCCTCAAATTGATTCAGTTGTTCCCTCTCGCTCCCAAACTCATTGAAAGGGGTTTAAAACAATGTCAATAACCAGATATCATCCCTAAGCCATTAACTGAATTCTTTGAAAATCACATAGCAAGGAAAGTAGCTGACAGAAGACAAACATAAAACTGTCACAAAAACCTACAATTTTGAGTTGTTTTCTACAGCCGCCCCCTCAAATTGATTCAGTTGTTCCCTCTCGCTCCCAAACTCATTGAAAGGGGTTTAAAACAATGTCAATAACCAGATATCATCCCTAAGCCATTAACTGAATTCTTTGAAAATCACATAGCAAGGAAAGTAGCTGACAGAAGACAAACATAAAACTGTCACAAAACCTACAATTTTGAGTTGTTTTCTACAGCCGCCCCCTCAAATTAATTCAGTTGTTCCCTCTTGCTCCCAAACTCATTGAAAGGGGTTTAAAACAATGTCAATAACCAGATATCATCCCTAAGCCATTAACTGAATTCTTTGAAAATCACATTGCAAGGAAAGTAGCTGACAGAAGACAAACATAAAACTGTCACAAAACCTACAATTTTGAGTTGTTTTCTACAGCCGCCCCTTCAAATTGATTCAGTTGTTCCCTCTCGCTCCCAAACTCATTGAAAGGGGTTTAAAACAATGTCAATAACCAGATATCATCCCTAAGCCATTAACTGAATTCTTTGAAAATCACATTGCAAGGAAAGTAGCTGACAGAAGACAAACATAAAACTGTCACAAAACCTACAATTTTGAGTTGTTTTCTACAGCCGGCCCCTCAAATTGATTCAGTTGTTCCCTCTCGCTCCCAAACTCATTGAAAGGGGTTTAAAACAATGTCAATAACCAGATATCATCCCTAAGCCATTAACTGAATTCTTTGAAAATCACATTGCAAGGAAAGTAGCTGACAGAAGACAAACATAAAACTGTCACAAAACCTACAATTTTGAGTTGTTTTCTACAGCCGCCCCCTCAAATTGATTCAGTTGTTCCCTCTCGCTCCCAAACTCAT
Source organism: Acheta domesticus (assembly GCA_031308135.1). Lineage (NCBI taxonomy): Eukaryota > Metazoa > Arthropoda > Insecta > Orthoptera > Gryllidae > Acheta > Acheta domesticus. Next base: position 49,793,083 of record JAHLJT010009419.1, read on the forward strand.
TGAAAGGGGTTTAAAACAATGTCAATAACCAGATATCATCCCTAAGCCATTAACTGAATTCTTTGAAAATCACATTGCAAGGAAAGTAGCTGACAGAAGATAAACATAAAACTGTCACAAAACCTACAATTTTCGAGTTGTTTTCACAGCCGACCCTTCAAATTGATTCTGTCGTTCCCTCTCGCTCTCAAACTCATTGACAAGGATTTAAAACACTGTCAATAACCAGATATCAGCCCTAAGCCATTAACTGAATTACTTGAATATCACATTGCAAGGAAAGTAGCTGACAGAAGACAAACATAAAACTGTCACAAAACCTACAATTTTGAGTTGTTTTCTACAGCCGCCCCCTCAAATTGATTCAGTTGTTCCCTCTCGCTCCCAAACTCATTGAAAGGGGTTTAAAACAATGTCAATAACCAGATATCATCCCTAAGCCATTAACTGAATTCTTTGAAAATCACATTGCAAGGAAAGTAGCTGACAGAAGATAAACATAAAACTGTCACAAAACCTACAATTTTCGAGTTGTTTTCACAGCCGACCCTTCAAATTGATTCTGTCGTTCCCTCTCGCTCTCAAACTCATTGACAAGGATTTAAAACACTGTCAATAACCAGATATCAGCCCTAAGCCATTAACTGAATTACTTGAATATCACATTGCAAGGAAAGTAGCTGACAGAAGACAAACATAAAACTGTCACAAAACCCACAATTTTGAGTTGTTTTCTACAGCCGACCCCTCAATTTGATTCGGTCGTTCCCTCTCGCTCCGAAACTAATTGTCGCCTCTGGCGAACGTGAACCGGCTAATTGCTCGGAGCGCGTGGCGGCGCGCGGGCCACGTGCGTGGCGCGTGCCTACCTGCGTCGCGGGAGCCGTCGGCGGCGCGTGGCGCGTCGTCCTCCCTCACGCCGCCTCCGCCTCCTCCTCCTCCGCCGCCGCCGCCCCCGACGTCCGCCAGCCGCAGGAGCGCCTCGGGGAAGGGCGGCGGCGGCGGGCGCGCGGGCCGCGGGGCGGCGGGCGCCGGCGGGGGCGGGCCGGGCGGGGGCGGCGCGCCGGGGGGCGGCGGCCCGCCCAGGTACTCGCACCCGCCCGCCGCCCCACCCGCCGCCGCTTTATGCGGGTGGAAGCCGTTGACGGCCGCCGCGGCCGCCGCCGCCGCGGCCGCCGCGTAGCGCTGCTGGTAGCGGTGCTGGAGCAGCAGGGCGTACTGGAAGGCCGTGAGGTGCGGCGACAACCCCGGCAGGAAGCTGGGGGGCGGGGGCGCCATGTGCGAGGCCACCGCGGCGGCGGCGGCGGCCGCGCTCAGGCCGGCGCTGGAGGCGGCGGAGGTGGGCGCGAAGCCGCCCCAGCCGCCCCCGGGCGGGCCGGCCGTCGGCGCCGCGGGCGGCGGCGGGGGCGGCGGCGCGAAGCCCGACGGCAGCGAAGAGGGGTCGAAGCACCGTCTGTCCATTACGAGAGTCATACTCCGGTCGACGCCGGCCGGCCGGGCGGCAGCGCTCCGTGCGTGTAGGGCGCCGCGCCGTGCCGCGCTGCGCTGAGGGGCTGGCTGTGGGCCGGGGCCGGGGCGTGCGCTGGGCCGTGCTGTGCCTGTGCCCGCCCGCCGACGCGTCACTGGCGCGGCGCGGGGCGGCGCGCTCGCGGAGCCGGCGGTGGCGGTGGCGGCGGCGGGCGCGGGCGGCGGCGTGGCCGCGTGGCCGCGAGGGGGGCGCCCGCCCGCGCCCCCTCCACGCGCCGCCCCGACGACCAATCGCCGCGCGCCGCCGGCGCTGCCCGGCACGCCCATTGGCCGTTCCCTAGCAACCGCTCTTCCGGACGGTGCTCGTCGCTCGGCCCATCGCATTTGAATCGAATCAGGAACGCCCATGATTCTGTATTTTTTCCCTCCCACCTCCTCTTCTTCTTCTTCGTTTTTCTTTATTCTTTTTTTTTCCACAAAACGCAACAACTTCCATTTTTTCTCTGTTTACATTTCACTCCCTTCGGAAATTATAGTGTCTGTTTAACAATGATAATGGCGGAGGGGGCGTGTGTGTTCATAGGCGATATATTACAGGATAATGAAGAGCGCGGGAGGCGGCGCGCGGCGCGGGGCGGGGCGGGGCGGGGCGGGGTGGCGCGGGCCGGGCCGGGGCGCTGGGCTGGGCCGACGCCGAGCGGGGCGGTCGCCGTGCGGCGCCACGCGGCGTCGCGACGCTCGCCGCCGCCGCCCGCGCCGTGGGCCCCGCGCGCGCCCGCGGAGCGGACTGCGCGGCGCATCGCGTGGGCGACGGGCCATACGGGCGACGCGCGCGCGGGTTGCTCTGGGAAGCGCCTTGCAGCAGGCCTCGGTTAAAAGCTTACAAGGACGAAACTATGGGCGCTCTACAAGAATACTGAAATAATGAATATAAATAATTATTTCTCTGATCATGATTCCCTTATTAGAATCAGAATTAATACAGAAATAAATTCTTGAGATACAGAAGAAAATTCTTTAAGATAATTGGAAATGTTATCGTTATAATTTTCTGCTGTTGAATTGTAACTAACTGCATTATAATTATATTGTAACTGTATTATACAGGAAGTCGCTAATAACTGTGATGTTGATGCGACTAAAAATAAAAATAATTTTAAAAAATTCTTGAAAATATTGTTTTAAAACCCCATTCTATATTCGACTAACGATTTATTCAAAGAAAACAATATTAGGGAGTTTTTGTCACATCGAACGGTAAGCATATTGATCTTCTGCTCGTGCGCAGTTCAAATTTCGCATCAATTTAGTGCATCGGCGCATGCGCAGAAGATCGATAGTGCTTCACGTTCGAGGGTGCAAAATTCTTTATTATATCAATCAAGGAGTTCTGCATCGAAAATGTTCTCTCTCATTTTGGTTAACAGCCTTATGGATGATAGGCAGTCCAGAAGCCCCTAGCGCCTTATTGTGAGACCGGTCCTGGGCGAGTGTACATGTGTAGTTTGCCATTGCTTTCCCTAGGGGCGCTAGTGCGCCAATTTTGACGTTTGATTTAAATTTATAGCGAAGGCCTAGATATAATATCCACAGTCTTATCCAGTAGTTGAAATCGAAACTCTGATTGCTAGAGGATTTAATTTTACCAGGATTCCAAGTGCCTTTTCTGGGATCTGTTTTACATACCGACATGCGTCGCCGTCGCCAAATGCCGTCGAATTTCGGCGCCTCAAAAATCCCGGGTTTGAGCCCGCGAACTTCGTATCAGTGGCACAGTGGCGGTGACAATGGTATAGTGGCATGATAACCACTATACCATCAAAGCAGGCGCTATAATGTTACCCTATCCAAAGTGATATACATAGAGCTTTTGCTCTATAAGAGACGTGCAATTTACCTCCTTTGCAGGTGAATAAGAAACTAGTAAAAACTAGTTATAAATATTTTAATAGAAAGGCTTGTAATGTATTAAGTTCTGACTTGAAAAATTGTGATTCTACCACTCCTCAATTTAAGAAATTATCGAGATCCTGTCTCATTGAATTTGATAACGAGGTAATTGAGGCATTTTCTTGATCTTCATAAAATGTTAATAAATTTTCGATATTTATGACAGCGTTACTTAACGCTGTCATATATTGTGTATAAACTGCGTCTGATATTCTTTGTATAAAATGTGTCACTTTATTTTAATGTTATATAGTTAATTTTGTATGGTTATTGCAGAAACGCACACAGGATCTCATATCCTCGTGAATAATCTTTGTATCAATTTTTGTTATACAAATAACGTGAATAAATGAATAAATCAATCAATTAATTATTTTTTTAATGCTGCCTTAAAGTAGTTTTACTTATTATTACATAATACTTCAGAAGTTTATTTGAAAGAATTGGGGTCAATTTCCAACTTCCGCATTGATCCACGCTCTGGTTCTTCCCCGCGAATTTGCTTCATTTGCGAGTCTTTTAATACAGCACAGGAGGAATCATTCGAAAATTATAAAATAGCTTTCTTCTATTGTGCATTCGTTTCGATAGTTTATTTTATATCATTGCAATTGGGAATGGCAACCCAACACTTTCAAATCAAGTAAGTGTTTGTCTTATTACGCCAGTTTATAGCAAACGGCGATAATGGAGCACCAGCAAACTTACTCAGTCTTATAGCTTTATAAAATACATAGTGTTTAATTACGTGAAATCAGAAAATTAAATTTTAAAATATTTTCATTTCATCAAAATTCTTTCTCTAATTTGAATAACAATCATATAGCGTAATTTGTGTTGGGGAGAAAATTGCCATTTTACAAAATTGTGTGCTTTATTCAATTTTCACAATTAGGTAATAATAAAGTTTAAATAAATAATTAAATAAAAGATTAAATTAAAATATTGGATTACATAAAAAACAATGATAAATCAGTGGAAAAGAAAAAAACTGTTACTCAATAATGAATAATGTGGAAAAAGTTCTTTCCTTTGCGAAATCATATCTTCCCGTTGCGAAATGTTTCTCAAAAGCTCCACGACTGCTCCATGGCGCTGCGTTTGCAGCGTCCTGTGGCCAGCGCCTTATCCCTGAGCGGGGGCAGTTAGGCTCAACAGATTGTTTCACACGTTTCGGTCGTCATGTTCCCAGAGAGAAATTCATTTCGATGATAGTGTAGAAATGCTAACTAAACTACTATATTGAAGGTCTGTAATGAATTTTAGGTTTTTATACGATCTTAAAATGAGAAAATACATTGTAAGTATTGTTTTGTTAAATAGACTATGCTAAGTTGACTTGAAATAATCTTTTCCAAGTAAATTAGTATATTTGATATCAAATTTTTTTAATGAAATTTGAAGAATGAAATATCTAGAAAATTACAAATATAAATGCTAAAATGCATGATTTTGTTCATTAAGAATATTTTTATTACAAAACATAATATACAGATTGAGTTATTTCTAGTGAAAAAGAAAAAATACGCTCCGGCGTGGTCCTTGTAATATTTTTGATAGACTATTCCACTCGTGAAATTAAAACCAATAGTATTTAACTACTTATACAAAAATCTCCAATCAGAGCAGTGTATCTCAAAAATTGTATCGCTTTTTCTGTCCGATTTTTCTTACCACTTCTCCCTAGTGGCCAATCATAAACTATGTCTCATCTATCTTAGGAGGTGGTATACATCGATCGCTATGTCGATGTCCCGTAAACTGCGTATATACTGTAACATAACCTCACTGATTTTAACATAGCTTTCAGTTATTTTCAATATTTAGCGCATTTTGGATCTCCTCGCATCGCGAGTCGGGAATTTATCGACAATATCCTTTGGAAATTGTGGTATTACTCTCTGATATTACCCATGATATCTACACCATTTTCGTTCCGGAAATATGTAATCCCTTAGAATGAGTTTTCGTAATATTTCGATTTCGTCGCAGCCTATCACCGCGACTTAATACGCATTTCCCACTTTCGATGGGTTGTAGAATCGGAGGGTCATAAGTGCGTCATTTGCAAACACTGCAGTTCTGACGTAGGCTGGCGGGCTAAGATTCTGACGGCCTAAACTCGAAAGCGATTGCAGGGTCGCGCGTGATACGAGACTCGTACATTGCACCCTGATTTCAATTCAAAAATTTGCGTATTATTTTTCATTTGAAACCGGAAAATGTACTAAATATTTTCATGGACAATACTTGGTACTATCCGCTTGGCCTCACTAAAATTTCAACTTTCTGGTCGTTGTAGAAGAAGAGAAACCGTCACGAAACTTCAGTGCAGAAACGAAGCGTTTCTCAGCGAAATAACATTTGAAAAATTTGTCCATTTTATCGAATTGAAAAGACAGTGGTGAATATTTTTTCCCCAAATGAAACGACTCAACCTGTATTTGAACACGTGCGATTAGTGCTTGATTTAATTAAGTTCACTGTCTTTTCCTTTTGACGCGCAACCACGGTTGTATGTGTGTTTGTTTTCTTGACCCACTAGTGCATATGATCCGAAATTTATTAATTCAGAATTTTTCAAATACAACTTCTGAATTAATAAATTTCTATAGCTTAATTAATAGATTAGCTGAATTAATGAATTTCTATAAATTTCTATAGGAAGCTGTAAAAGCGTCAACTATGTGTATGATTGGAGATTCATCTGTTTGAGATATATTTGAATCAACGCTCGCATTGTTCGAAAGTCGTAAATTAAATGTATGCGCTGTAACTCTCAGACGTTCTCTATTTAGAGCGATTAAAGTGCAAGATGGCGCATTACAGACATGTTGTTTCACGTAGCTAGTAAGTTTCCATTTAATTATAATATATAACATTAATTGATGTGAACACGTTTTTACAGGAAATGAAATAATGGAGGTTCGTGTTTTCCATTGGAATAGGTATTCTAAGAAAATAATTATAAATAACTAAACTATTTCAAATTAATTTTCGTTATCCGAAATATCGGATCACATGCACAGGGGACACTTATCATTGCAATGTATTAGAATTTTAGGTGTTTTTTATGTCTACTTTTCAAGCAATTTATAAATGAAAAATTGTCAGATTATCTGTTGCTGAAATTTTGAATATGTTGGATTGAAGGACACACAGAAGGCTTTAACAATTGCGGGCAATTATTTTCGCTCGTCTACAGAAATAATGCTTGTTAGATGGAAAGGCAATGATGTTGTCTTGTACCACAAATCATGAAGGATACGAAATTCGAAGTTGTACGAAGTGGTCAAAAGAGAAAAAAATGTAAAACTAATGTTCGAAATCCTATAGCTTTAGTTCGGACAGTAAAAAAATAGGTAGGATGAATTTGATGGGCCAAATGGTGACGAACTACAGAACTAGAATGCAACGATAATAGTATTGGCTTATATTTGCTTATTTTTTGGATACTTCGGTTGTGAATACCTGGCTACTGATGAAAACAATATTGCCAAATGATGCGAAGTCCCATTGACTTCTGAAATTCCGAAGAGATATTTGCCTGAGTTTGTTGAAAATGCATGAAACATCACCAAGAAGAGAAAACAACCAAATGATCCAAATACTGACATCCGTTTTGACGGCAAAAACCATTGGATAATTTCTGTTTCTACAGAAAAGAACTCGCCATTGCCATGGTATAGCAAAATTCATGTGCGAAAAATATGACAAGGGATTGCATCATAAATGCTTCGGAGTAGCATGCATATTAAAATATGAAAGGAAAGAATTTTAGTGTACCTCTTATGAGTACACATTATTCTTCAGAATTGAAATACATTCATTTATTTTGCCTAGTAACATAAATATAACAAAAAGTGTGAGTTCAAATTAAAATCTGCGTACATAATAAACCATACAATAGCGTTTCTGGTTATCACGTACTTTATTTATAAGCCAAGATAATGTTACATTAAAACTCTAGTTCGTTTACACTTTTTAGAAGCTTCAGCAGTTGGTAGTGTTTCTTCCACTGACAAATTGTAGACTCTTCCTGTTGTCACCGGATTAACTTTTCTCAGGAGGAAACGCTATTGTATGGTTTATTATGTATGCACAATTTAATATGAACTCACTGCAGTCGCATGTTTAAGCTTGCGCTTACTGTTTGGAAACATGTACGGGTTGTTTCAGAATTTTTTATAATTGAATTGATATAAATGGTTCAAGCTGGGTGCAAGAGGCAATACGTTAGCCTGCCACTGGCAGTGACTGTGTTTTCAAAATAGTGACTCATTCTTTCAAATTGGAACATGTAGCTGTGATTCAAACCAAACCTGGAAAATATACCTTCTGCTTGCTCGATTTTTGTTTCAATGGTGTCAGAGACCTTATATTGTGAAGTTATTTTAAGTTGATAATTGACAACAAAATAAAATATGTTACAATAATAATAATTATAATTATAATTATAATGATAAAACACAACACACCAACAAAAAACACTAAATTAATAATTTGTTTATATTAAGGCTTATAATTTGAAATGAAATGCATTTTAGATCAGTGAAATCTAGCGTACGTAAATATTGTGAATTTTATGTAGAGAGGACCATATGAACCCGTAATGATCCCAAATTTATACTTTCATGGTCAGTTCAAAAAATATAAGAATTTGTTTTAGAATTTTTTCAAAGTTTGTGAAGAGAAGCATTTTGAAAAATCTCAAAATCAAAATTTTAAATTCAAATTTGAAAAACTTTTTTAATCTAAGCCCTGTTAAGTTGTATGTTATATAAAAGGTCATACATAAAGCTGCAAAATGACACTTTTGTGCAGCTCTGTATCTTAATTTGGAGAGGATCTACATCAATTAAATCTTTTTCGGGAACCCAATTTTCTAAAAGTTTTCATGGGTTCAATGGATTAATGCAGATTTTGGCTCTACTACCATATTCTGTCCAAGAGCAAATTCCCTTTTATCTTTGCAAGGTTTGTAATACACGAAACAGCCGTTTTTAAACTAAATGATTTATCGGCGTTTTTAGCTCTATAGATGGTATTATATAATGCAAAATGCTCATAATTTACTTGTAATTTTCATATTGAAGGAGTGAAAAAGGGATTTTCGTAAAAATACCAAGACTGAGTGAATACTTAGAAATTGAAAAATGACTCAGAAAATCCGAATATTAGTGATCGTTGTCTCTCCCAAAATATTTCGCGTTAGTGCATAATATTTAATATTTGCATTGTATTTTTATGGAATTGATTTATATATATCGTTTCCTTTTCCCTCCGCATATACTTCAAAATTTATTTTTTCTAGTATTAAGTGAAAATACGTAAGTGAATTTCAAAACGTGTGTTGGATTCATTAGGTGGCCGTGCTTCTAGAATAGTGCTACCAAATATTGCTGTTATAATATTTCAAATATTGTGATATCTAATTGAATTATCTCAAAATAATCTCATTCTACATCATCTAAATCTACTATTTTACAAAAAGAGATAAAAATCTACGAAAAACTCAAGATCTTATTATAATACTCATCTCCCTTACGGGAGACGAGTTGTCTTGGACAATACAAACATGTTTTCATCTGATGTTCACACTTCCACTCAATACGTTGACATGCAAGCAACTCCAGTTCAAGGCATGGAGTATTCAACCTCACACCCACCAAATTATCAGCAACCTTCTTATCCAGCTACTTCAGAAACATCTTTTCAAGAATCTTCAGCAAACCTAGTACCACAACCTGAAACTAACATAGAAGACATCTCCAACAACGTTCGTCGTCCACACCCCACAGATGCTCAAGAAAACCCTTCCAAACGATCAAAATCATCTACCCCCATGTATAATATTCCAACCCACTCCAGATATGAACCTTTAGCTAATCTACAAGAGTCGTCTACTTCAACTTCATCACATCAAAAAGTTCCACCTATAACAGTGATTGGCATAAACTATCCTTTATTACTTCAAGACATCGCAAAAGTGGTTCATAATAACTATTCAACAAAATCCCGATTCAATGAAATCCAAATTCTTTTTACAGACATTGATGACCATCGAAATTTCAGAAAATTCTGTGAAAGTAATAATATTCAATTTTATACATTTCAAGATCCGAGCAAGAAAGCATTCCAGGTAATGTTTAAAGACATTCCAATATCACTAAGTGAATTAGAAATTTTTAATGAACTCATTCGCCTAGAATATCCAGTGCTTCAAGTTCGGCGTCTTTATGACAAACTAAGACATCCTCTTCAAACTTGTGCAATAGACTTAACAGACTCCCATCAAGCTAGAACTATTTTAAAATTAGATCGTTTATTTCATTCCATCATAAAAGTTCAACCAAAATCAAATCGATTCACCCCTGTTCAGTGTAAAAATTGTCAACGTTTTGGACATTCACAGGCGAACTGTAAATTGAAACCCAAATGTGTCAAGTGTTCTCAACCCCATCACTACTCGGTTTGTCCAAAGCCACAATCCACACCTCCCACTTGTGTAAACTGTGGACAGACACATTCTGCCAATTATAGAGGATGTTCATTTTACAAACTTGTCTTGAATAATAAGATAAATAAATCTAATAATAATTTACCTTCCACACATACTTTCTCCTCTTCTACCCCCACTAATAACTCTTCCCCCAGCATAAACTCTTATTCCACTATTCCTACTACTTTACCTCAAAACTCTTCAAAACCTTCTTTTAATTTACATACAACACATTTCCCACCTCTTTCTAACACACAAACTAACATTAACAACTCTCCTTGGACAAATAACTTACACATTCCTACACAACATACCTCTCCCTCTTCTTATAATATTCAACAAATTATTACAACAATAATATCACAAATTCTTTCAATTCTTCTTCCTCAACTTCAAAATATTATTGAATCGCTCTCTCATAATAAATAATTGATAAAACTACCAATCAACTAACACTTCTCAACTGGAATGCTAATGGTTTGAAAAGACAACAACATACTTTCGAACATTTTCTATACACTCATAATGTACACATTGCTTTTATAACTGAGACACATTTACTCCCAACCGACAAATTATATATCTCCAACTATAAAATTTATCGTTTTGACAGAATTAATTCAGTGGCCTCCGGAGGAGTTGCTATACTCATTAAACACTTTATTAAACACTATTCATTCAATTTAACAATCATCCTTCTCTTGAAATCCTTTCTTTAATAATCAATATAAATAATCTTGATTACTATTTTTCAGTTGCCTACAAACCCCCAAAATACACATTTCCTCTCGTAACATTTAAAAAAAATTTTAAACAATATAAACAAAACCATTCTTCTTGGCGATATAAACCTGTAAACATCAAATTTGGGGTTGCAAAACTACCAACCCTAACGGAATTAAATTACATAATTTTCTCGTTTCTAATAATGTACAAATACACTCCCCCTCTGAACCTACTTACTATTCATATAATAATAATATTATTCCTGATATTCTTGATATTATTCTTACACAAAATTTTCCTTTCCCTATTATACAAAATGTACTTCCTGAATTAGATTCTGACCATTTTCCCGTTCTTATTACTTTATCTTTTTCCTTTAATATTTCTTCTTCTACCTTCACACCTCTTTTCAAAAATTAGGTGGCCTGACTTTCAACACGATATTGAAAATAATATTAAGTTTCCTCATAATATACAATCTACAAATGATATTGACAATTATCTATCTTATTTTACCACTACAATACATAACACACTTTACTCTCATTCAAGCTTTATACCTAAATTTCCCCTAAGCCCCTATAAACCATTACCTTTTCGTATTCTTAATTTAATCAAAACTAAACACACTTTACGTCGTTATTGGCAAATAACTCGACGTCCCGATATTAAATCTAAACTTAACAAAATTTCGCGAATAATAAAGTCTAGAATACATTTATTTAAATTTCATCAATATCAAAACTTTCTTCAACAAATACACCCTCAATCTAAACAATTATGGTCGACAATTAAACGACTTTATAATGACAAAACTCTCATTCCTGTCCTACAAGACTCTTCCTCCACTGCCCTAAATGATCCTGAGAAACTTAAATTACTGGGCTCTCACTTCCAATCTTCTTTTATTGCTAATCCAATACACAATACTAAACTTCACAATCATATAACCCACTTCCTTTCCCTTCCTAATTATAACGTTCCACAACTTATTCCTTTTATATCCCCTATTGAAGTTCATAATATTATAAAAATGCTCAAAATTCGCAAATCAACTGGATTTGATCTAATTACCAACAAATCACTCAAATTTTTAGGTAATAAATCCATTGCTGCATTTACCAATATTTGAATTCGTCTCTACGTTTTCACTATTTTCCTAATATTTGGAAATTAGCTATAATTATCCCTATTTGTAAACCAAAGAAAGACCCAGATTTCCTTCTAATTATCGGCCCATTAGTTTACTTTCTTCTTTATCAAAAGTTTACGAAACTATATTACTTCACAGACTTTATACATTCACTTCTCAAAATAACATTATTCAACCTTCACAATTTGGATTTATGCACAAACATTCTACTCTTCATCAACTATTACGTATTACTGAACACATAGAAAATTCTTTTCATTTAAAACAACACTCCCTTGCAATCTTTTTAGATATAGAAAAGGCATTCGACAAAGTTTGGCACGATGGTTTAATATATAAACTTCATCTTGTAGGTATTCCTATTTATCTTATAAATATTATTCAAAATTTCCTATCTAACAGAACTTTCATAGTTAAATATAATAATTCTTTCTCTCAAAAATTTAACATCTCTGCCGGGGTCCCTCAAGGTTCTTGTCTTTCTCCTCTGCTATTCAATATTTATCTATCCGACATTCCAAAATTCGCTTCTTCTAAATTAGCCCTTTTTGCAGATGATACAGCACTTATTAACTCACACACTAATATTCTTCTTGCCAGAAATAAACTTCAAATAGATCTTAATCGTTATTCGGTGTGGGCCAACAATTGGAGAATCAAAATCAATATGGATAAATGCCAAGCCAAAATATTTACGTTATGTAAGCCAATAACCCCTCCTCCCCTTCTAATTCATAACACTCCTATTCCTTGGCTTTCTTCCTCTTCATCTATTAAATATTTAGGTCTCTATCTAGACACAAAACTGAACTGGAAAATTCACATAAAAATGTTATACAAAAAACTACCATTAAAATACAAAAAACTTAATTCTCTCATAAATAATAACTCAACTCTCCGTATTAAAACTGCTAAATTAATATACACTTCAATTATTAGACCAACTTTAACTTATGCTTGTCCAATATGGTCAAATGCAGCAAAATCAAATATACAAAAACTTCAAATCATTCAAAACAAATTCTTTCGAAAAATTCTACATGCACCTTGGTTTATTCCCAATACACAAATTCACAATGAACTAAATCTACCTACAATCCATGATTTAATTAAAACTTGTAGTCTCAAATTTTTTAATACTCTTCCTTCATTACATCATGCACAATTTTTTAATCTTGGTAAAACTTATCCCTTTCCTCGTAGAATTAATTCCAAATTTCCTAAAGATAAATTTCATCCTCCGTAATTTTATTTATTTTCTCTTCTTTTCTATGTTCCTTAGTCTTATATAATTGTCTAATTATTAAAAATTTACCTTCATAAATACTCCTACAGAGGTTACTGTTAGTGTCCAAAACGACTGTCCATTATTGTAAATTCCAATGCCCTGAAAGACAAATTGTCGAACAGGAAGTAATAAATTAATTAAAAAAAACAAAAAACGTGTGTTTAAACTACACGCAAATACTAACACACTAAATTACTATTGACAGAAATTACGTATATAAATAATATTTTGCATTCTTTTCGCCGCCGATGAACTCCTACGCAGTAATGATACAGGCTAATAGCAAAGATATAAATGAATACGCCACAGCACGAAACTGTGAAAACGCGAAGTCATTGGGAAGAACTGCAACATGATTTGCTGCACTTAAGTCATGATTTGAGTTTCTGTTTTAGTTCACGTGTTCTCAAGAGGGGGAGAGACTTTGAAGACAAATTGTCAATAGAGATACAAAAAGCCTCTTTCAATTTACACTCAAAATTGCGACAGCAAATTTGAAAATTTTTCGAATTTTAATTTTAAAAAATACAAGAACTTGAATGTACGAAAATATATATTTTCATTTAGAACTTCAGTCTAACGGCAAATGTATGTGGATCTGTATAATGAGAATATATACAGTTTTTTTTCTGTAGAACACGTTCTTCAATTCTAAAACCATTTTGAGAGATGAAGACGGAAGCTCGTGTGGTGAGTCAGCGGCCTGCCAACAAGGGAGAGAGAAACGTAAGTAGAGGTCTAAGGGGAGAAGCACGTCCCTTCAACCACTTGGGTAGACATGTCTGTTCTCTGAGAATGAGTTTTTCTCTGTGTGTGTGTGTGACTATATGTGTATGTGTATCTGTATGAGCGTGGCTTTTGTTTCAGAGAGATGACATTTTATTAATATGCGCACCTATTACAACAAAATCAAGTAATAAAAAATGATCATTAAAAAATTCAAGGTTGCTTCAATGTAACAATTCTTACTATTTTCTTCTTATGGTGTAACTAAAGCTTTTAAATATAATATTGTCATTCAGAATATTGTCGTTTCTTTAATTTTTTTATATTCCTATTTTTGTCACTTGTCCTTTTTGGGTCTGTGGTAAGCCGTTTCTGAGATCTTTTCCAGATACCACAGATTGGAACATTCACCATCCTCCATATGTGGCTCGTAAGTTCGTGATAGACATACGTTCGTGGAGCCATATTTCCCTGCTAACGTAGCTCTTTAGCCCATCGTTACGTCGACCGAGTAGAGGTACTGAGTACGTATTGCGACTAGATCTCACAGTCCGCAGTGGTCCATAGACCCGTTGCGTCACGCCCACCAGGTCATCTGACGTTCACACACAGGTTAACAAGAAAGGGAAAGGAATTTCGTCACGGATTCGGGTTCAGGGGTGAAACATGAACTGGAAATGCAGGCCATGTCACAAAACACCTAGAAACTTTCACTTGTGAGCGACACGCCTTGATGTACCGCGTATTTAGAAGTACACTTCCCAAGCACCTAATGTCACCAGGCCATCTAAAATAAATTTTTAGAACATTAATGTAAATAGTAAAAGAGGCATTTGCATTTGTGTATTTTAATTTTTCATTGTCAATCTTAATTAAATAAAATTTCGTTTAGTTGAGATTTGGAATATTGTTTGTGTTTTATTATTGATCAAACAAAAAATGTAATAAAGTGTAGATTTTTTTATTAACCACAAAAATAGTTTTGCGAATCCCTATTGGTCCGCGGGTCATCGGTCGGCAACCGTTGATCTATGAGTATGATCAGGGAGGTTCTGGGGTCGAAACGAAATGGACTATTGTCTCCAAAGTCAATCGACTCTATATTTTTCTCCGTATAGAAGTCCATACATGTCCGGGCAAGGAGCACGTTCGTGTATGTGCCCCTTTTGTTTAACCGTATCATGAAGGCAGCGTATCTGAAAGGAACACGTATGTGCCCCTTTTGTTTAACCGTGCCATGAAGGCTCCCATAAACGCCTAGATTTGCCCGTCCGAATTTACCGCAGCTCGAATTGTCAACTCAGCGCGCCCTCCCTCAACACACCTTCCTAGTTCGAGTGAGGATGCACATTTTTTTTGGTCGAGGGTGAGTCATTACCTGCAATTTAGAAGGCTGTATCCGTAATAGAGTTACGCGCCCTGACCATGAAGATACACTATGTGATCAAAAGTATCTGGACACGGAGGCGGTGGTGTTATGGTGTGGGCGTGTTTTTCATGGAGGGGGCTTGCACACCTTGTTGTTGTATCGCAGCACAGGCTTACGTGATATTTTAAACACCTTCTTGCTTCCCACGGTTGAAGAACAATTCGGGAATGGCGATTGCATCTTTCAACACGATCGAGCACCTGTTCATACTGCACGGCCAATGGCGGAGTGGTTACGCGACAATACATCCCTATAATGAACTGACCTGCACAGAGTCCTGACTTGAATCCTATCGAAAACATGTGGGATGTTTTGGAACGCCGAATTCGTGCCAGGGCCCCACCGACATACATCGATACCTCTCCTCAGTGCAACATGACAAATGGGCTGCTATTCCCCAAGCAACCTTCCCAGCACCTGCTTGAAAGTATGCCTGCGAGAGTGGAAGCTGTCATCAAGGACAAAACCCTATTGAATTCCAGCTTTACCGATGGAGAGCGCCACGAACTGCTAAGTCATTTTCAGCCACGCGTCCGGATACTTTGATCACTTGGTGTATGTCCCAACAAGGAGCACAAACCCTGAAGAAAAATCAGGAGTCGAGAGATTTTGTTTGTGGGAGTTTTACTCGGAAGGTTGTAATCTTTGACAAAAATGGAGCAACTGTCTGAATTCAAGTCGTATCAGCGTATATCGTGAGATAAGGGATATGGAGCAACCGGCTTTACTTTCCTTTCGAAGGGAGACCTACGAAATATTTTTACGCTCTTGAAAAATTTATTCGAATCATCCTTTGTCGAGTTTATTATATTCCAGGATGCACTGGCGGGATTTCACTGGGCATCGATGACGTTAAGGGTAAGCTATGAGAGGGTCTGGCTATTCGTCGCAGCACGGGTATTCGTAAGATAGTGAAGTGGTCTACCAAATTTGTCAACAGGTTTTAGTTCCTTTCCGCAGAAAGATTGTAAAATTATTGTTTCGCCCTTATTTTGTTTTAATTATCTAAAGAGGATTTTCCCAGAGGCCAGTGTATTATTGGAAAGACACAGTGCTTCAATGGCGGTCAGGGAGAGCTATGCGTGGATCTGGGTTGTAGTAGCAGCACGGGTGGCCGTAAAACAGTGAACAAATGAACGACATGAGTCAACCGCCTTCTACAGGCTGATGTGGCGGAGGGTATCAAATGGCGTTCCTGCAGTGCCTCTGACCGGGAGGTTTTAGGGTAGGAGTCCGAACAGTGACATGATTTTCGTCTCTAGCTAGATTGTTAGGTCGAGTTTAGCCGCTGCCTGAAGGAGAATTGTAGCGGCCGGCTGCTCTGATCGGTAGTTTTCCGTGGTTTTTCCGATCAACGCCAGGTGAATAACTGAGCAACATCCTTCCTTATTCTACGCCCTTCCAACCCCCTTTCACACACTTTTACATGCACTACACTACCACATACATCGGGGGACAAATCGGGTGGTTATAAAAGCGTATAGAGCTTGTCCCAGTTGGGGCGATGCCGCGCTGGTGACATACTTGGTACGGGAAATCTCCCGCAAGCCGACCTGTAACTCGGCGTCGGATCTCACCAACCAGAAGAAGAACACCACCGCAGTTCGTGATAAAACAAGCACTACACTTACAGAACTAGTGGCCATAGCCCTTGTCACGCCCGGAAACATGAAGTAAATGACCAGTCAACCGCCTCTACGAATGATTTTTTTTCCTCTTGAAGTTTTTAAAAATTATTTTAATGACGACTTTTTCAGGGTGCAGAATATTATCAGAATCGCGTAACGCTGAAAAGGGAGCGTTCTGCGGGCGTCGGGCAGGGGTCCAAGGCAGTGGCGTATCTACGGTATGGCAGGCACTACTCACTAGGGGCACTATTTACCCGTTACAGTATACCCGTTAAAACAAATAACAACAACCTTAATTTCAAGCATCCTCACAGGGGCGCAAATTCTATGCTTGCCATGGGCGCCTGAATACCTAGATATGCCTCTGGTCCAAGGGTCGAGGCGCGGGCGAAGCGCATACAAATGGGCGTCAAGCGCGCGCCTCGGAGGGCGAGGGTGGGGGTCGATCGCCAGCGGGGGAGGGGGAGGGGCGCTCGCGGCGAGAGCCCTCTGGGGACGCGCGCGCGAACCACTGGTCACTCCCACGCCACCTCTGCCGTGGTCGAGTGTCACTTCCGCCCACTGCCCAGAGGCAGAGGTACGCGGAAGACGGAAGTCATAGGGTTTGTTTCAACAACGAGAAGGCTGGATTAATATCTTTAACGGGCTTCAGACGTGTCTTTAAGATGGGGCTCTCTAATAATATTAAAATATTAAACACGAAATACGCGTTAACTTTAAAAATCTGTATTGAATGTATTCTTTTATCGGTATTGATATCTAATCGGGAATCTATAATTAAATTACTAACAATTATTGTATATTTATGTGCTAAAAAGAACATTTGTTGGAAAAATGAATTGGGAACCTTATCCAGCAAGGACCGTGAGCCCATGCCTAGTTTGTATGGACATTCATCTACCCAGATCAATACAGATGTCACAGTCGGAATTCTAATTATCATAATCCATGCAACTCATTAAGAGGCAAGGCCAATTGAGCTTGTTCCTCAGTCGTTTATAGTAGTGAAGCCAGCGGCGGACCAGCCGATCATTTTGGAGGGGGGATCATTGATTTGTATGAAATAATAAACATTTGTTATTATATTTATATATGATTACTATACAATATTAATTTTTAAATAATTACATAATTATAACATAAATATTTAAATCAAATTTGCCAAATAAAAGAAGTTAATAAACGAAAATTCTAGGCGTTTTGGGGGGGACCATGGCCCTGATGCCCCCTCCCCTCCCAGAATCCGGCACTATGAGGCCTAGGCCTTGGTCATCGCAGCATCGAAAAAACGTTGAAAGGTATTTTTTGTTGGTGACATTCAGTGTGTGTCCTGTGTCTCCTCAATTGTTCTCACAGCTGATCAATTTTACATTGATTGATTCTGGGCGCGTCAACTGCTAAGGTCATTAGACTCGTAAGTGTAGTCCATGTTTTCTATGGAGGTGGCGGTGATCTTCCTCCGCTGGATGGTGAGATCCGGCGCCGACCTACTGTCGGCTAGCGGGGTTTTCCCCACACAGATATCGCCCCCAGTGGGGCACCACCTCAGCCGGAGCAAGCCCTAAGTTTCTGGCCGGCCTCTCGACGTGTTTGGTAGTGTACTGCATGTAAGTGTGTGCATGTAAGTACTGTAGTGTAAGTGTTTAAGTAAGGGCCGAGGATAGGACAAGGAAGAGGAAGGAAAGATCGCGCGCGGTCCGTGGCTCGTTTGTTAAGGTACTGCTCCCATTCACCTCGTGTTGATCGAAGAGATCATTGAAGACTATCGATCAGAGCAGCCGGCCGCTAGAATTTTATCTCCAAACAACAAGTGAATGCGATCTATAGCTCGACAAGTTGGAAAACCATTATGGCGTGGCGAAGCTATCCTCCCACATTACTCCCAAGGGTTAGCTCAATTGAACTCAAGGACCGCTTGCAACGATAACGAATCCGCTGTGGCAACTTAGTTCTCACGTTCTTGACGGCGACTCTGCTGTCATTCTCGTTTACGATAGAGAGTCATCGCCTGTCGACCCTTGCATGGGTTTCCTGACCTTCACAATTTTCTTCACAGTTGATTTCGAAACGTCTACTACATTGCTGACCGTTGGTATAACGTTTCCATTTTTATAATGTATGCGATTTTCATATGCCAAAAGTACTGTGACGCGCGAAACACTATCTCACTACCCGGGCCACTCAACGGTCGCCCTGACACTCGCGGATATTGAAGTCGAAGTCATATAAATAAAAATGTAAAAACTCGTAAATTACGCAAAGCAACAATTCGGGGATCTACACGTACGTACAGCAGGAAGCGGTAACAAACTGACTCTCTTTCGAGCAAGAAAAATTCCAAAACCGCACGTGGTGGAAACTGTATATGAGGAGAAGGCAAAGAATGTCATTTCTCTCGATATGACATTTCTCGCATCCAAAAGCCGTTCAACACGGCAGGATAAATAGAGAGACCAGCCTATAACACTGTAGGGCCTAGGGTTTGGGACTGTGAAGGTCAGGCTGCCTTCCAGGCCAAGGAGGCGGCGGCTCCTTAGGCAAGTTGGGCCGCGAAGAGTGGTAACCCCCTTCCGCCACTTTTCGCGCAAGCGCAGGTTTTTTCCTAAGTTGGCAATCTCAGTCAAGACACTATAGTAGCCAGTTACTGTCAAACAGGGGAGATTAATGGGTAAGGGGATCAAGCTCCTGCTTAGTGCCCCCACTAGAAAAAGTTCCCAGGCACTTCTTAAATTTATAGTAAATGTTATTTTATCTAAAATATTTAACTTAAATTTGTAAATCGCCAAGTTATTTGCTTTCGTATCGATTTTGATGCACAATATAGTGCTTTAGAGTCAATAGAGGAGCCACGTGGTTTGGCCATGTTTGGACTTGAATTACCCACGTCTTCTATCAAACAAAGAATCGGTGCGCAGTCTACCTCAGTGGTGTCAAGGTCTTATTCTGGTGGCTGTGGCACGCGTCGTGGCACCGTAGTATGCCACGAGCTTATATGCGCAACTACCGTCGGGAAAGGGAACTATTACGAATAGTAGTAACCTCACCGTTTTACAGTAGTGATGGCGTTGTCTCCGGTGGCGAGATGATGAACAAGGTGGAGGGGCGATTTCGTCGTGGCACTCATGCTACGGACTCCCGCTCGTGGGCATGCGCCTTGACAACACTGGTCTACTTCTTCGGCCACTGGTCTATTGAGCTGTCCATCCGGATTGAGCTGCCCACCTCACGGGCACCGGAACGCCTCGGGCGTGCCCTTGTAAAGCGCAGGTTGCGACCGCCCCTACCTTCCACCACCTCGTCTCCTCATCCCACAGTGCGCCGAAACGACTCTTAATCCGGCAGAAGGCCGTGTTTCGTAACGTGAAGTCGCGTGGGGTGAGCCACCACCGGTAAAACTAGTGGGAATGAGCGGCCTACCGAAACTCTTGCTTCTCTTAGTGGAGGAAACTACTCAACATCTACTCATAATTTTTGCATGGCATTATTTAAAGATTTAATTATATAAATATGGTCCTATATGTATTTACAGACAGTAAAATTATTGTTGGTAACAAATAGGGAAAATCAGGTAAAATGTTTTCTTAAAATAAGTGATATTGAAGAAAATATTTTACCAGATATTCCCAATTTTTACACACAATACGTTGACTTTCTATAAATATGTCATATTTGTATAATTAATTTAAATAATAAGACAGTCGTAGCATGAGAAAATCATTTAAAGATCTAAAATTGAGGCATACATTACATTGAGGAAGAAATCCTTAGCTCTAATATTTGTGGTGTACGACAAGTTCGATGACAAATTTTCACTTTCGCAGTTTTCAAATTGTTAGAGGTTTTGATGAAAATCGGAAGTAATCCATATTTATAAATGCACTTTCATTTTAAGGAAACTATTTACAGAAAAAAATTGCAGCCATATTTCAGAAAAATTTGAAAATGTGACATGGGCTTCCTGCAAGAAAGTCGTAAGAAAGAGTCATATACGAATGTCGAAAGTTCTAAATTACCCCCAAAAATAAATATCTTAATGATCTGTGGAAAGGCACAGTTAGGTCTTATTTCTGTCATATTTGCCAGGTAGCAGCCCACAAGCTTCTAAGCTGCCAAAGATATGCGTGAAACATACTACGTACATTCATCCATCCAGCTATCTCCTCATGCAAACATTAATATTTTCAGATGCAGAATAGCGTGTATCTCCTCGCTATCTGCGCCTACCGTAAAAATCATTGGGACAGCAGTACTAATGAAGTGACTGGGAAGTTAGAGCTCAAAAGAATCTCAAACACTGATATTAGATTTGAAATGCTATTTAGTAATTTACTAATTTCTATTAGTGTGCTTTTTACTTTCTCGCTACTGCTTACGCAGTATAGAGAAAGTATTCTAACGCTGCGTGAAAAACGGCGAATTTTCGACAGAAAAACTCTTATTACCGGCCCATGGTAACATAAATGAGGATAAAACTTGTCCCTGTATATAGTAAATCAGTTTCTCAAAAATGTGTAGGCAGAAACCATTGTTGTGCCTAGTTGATACCTAAAAATTGAATAAGGGCAAAAAGTTCGTCTGTCTGTCTGTCTGTCTGTCCGTTCGTCCGTTCGACCGTCCGTGGTCAACGATAACACCCAAACCATTCAGCCGATTTTCTCCATAATAATTGATTTTCTTCAATTATCTGGCTGATGTCGCGTCCCCTTGAATCTAAAACAAATATTTTCATTTTGGAGAGTCCTGTACATGAGGCCCCCTAAGATTGGATTCATGTAGAGCACCCCACGTCATGTCAATGTCGCTCATACAAAGGACAAATAAAGCTCTGAATTTTTCCATTCAGGAATTTATCATTGTCGAATTTATTATCTCATGAGACGACAAACACTGAAATTTTTGTATTCTTTATTGTTAGAAATTGTCATTTTTATTTATAATCTTTGGTTATTTTCCTGAAAATTATTTTCAAACCTCCTTCTTTGTAGTAAAAAAAGCCAACGTAGAGGCTGATTTAAGTGTTTAATTTTAATGCTTTATTTGATGTTTTAAATTGTTTTTGTTATGGTACGAAATTCATAGATAATACAAGTTATACGAAAATATTCTACATTAAAGAACGTATAAAATATTTACATTATTATCTTCATTAGATACTCTTATCCTACGAGCAAATCTTGCATTTGCAAATGCTACAGCACGTGCATTTGGCGAGAGCTGCTCCCCAGTGCTGTTAGCTTTTCTCTCCATCTAAAATAATTCAACAATTGCAGACAGAATTCAACAAAAGAGTGCTAAAAATTCAGTGTTGATGAACAAACTACATGCATAGAAGTAAAGCGTAAGATAAAAAAAATATAACTCACTCTTTCACGTTCTTTGGAACCTAAAGAGTGTCGTTTTAAAGGTTATTTTTGCATTCTAATTTGTGCCATTGGGCAACCTGCATATTCTCGAAGCTGTAACGAATGTTTTCGACAAGCAATTCCAGCTGTAAACTACACAATCCCCTAGATACTCGAAGACACTGGTCACAAGCAATAGCTGAGAAAACGCACGTGACAGCACACCGATTGCTGGCGATCGTTTCTTCAAGAAAGGAAGTCTACCGAAATCGACCAGACCAGACGCGGAAAACCATACCCATACTCTCTGCGGAAAACTGTGAAAAAGAGTAGTTCGCCGATTCCTCGCCACAGCTAGTTGACGTACTGAAGCATAGGGTCTCCAGGACTCAAACAAGTGGGACTTTTATAGGACCTTGCCTACAGCAATTGATTGCTACCTGGATCTTCTGAGCTTGCGCAGATGCACAAAAAAATGCGAAACCCCAACTGCGAAAACACAGAAGATCGACAATGCTGTCGTTTGCTGTAACGTTTCGCCGTGTAAAAACTCCCAAAGGACGGGAAATAACCTTTATATTGGCGCCCGATAGCTCTGTTATGCTTCGATTTAATTACAGTGTCCTTTGACAGTCCATCAGGTGTTACGGTGTCATCCAATCGGGAGCTTGAATGACACTGTAGTGCCGCCACTGTAGTGAAGTTTAAGCTCTCGATTGGACGACACTGTAACAACTGATGATTTGTCAAAGGACACTATCAATAAATCAAAGTATACGCGTTATCGCCTCGCCACTCGACTCCTCGCGCGACCTCGGCGAGGCCTGGCGAACGGAGCGGCCCAACGCCTCACAGCCTCAGCACCGCGTCAGGCACTTAGTTTTTAAATTTTTGTTTATTATTGCCCCTCCACAGTACCCCCTGAGGCAGCGAGCATTTATTTGTTTCAATGGTATACACGTAAACTGCTGCCTTGTGGCTTAAGTAGCTGAGACGGAGGGATTTTCTTAATAATTAACTAAAATTAACAAAAACTAACTTAATGTTGGCTTAAACCTAACTTATTAGTTGTTAACGTAACACTTTGGCATACCTAACTTTAACAAATTTTAATTATTTATTTAATCCTAAGTAATGTTTTCTTTCGGTTTCGTCTTGGTAAATTTTTGTTTTCATTTATTTAGTTTTCTTTAAAGAATCATTCCTTCTTGTTTCATTATATATAGTCATAACCTTTCATTCTACTCATTCACACCTACTGCACTACAACGCGTAGCGCCAGTGCGTTTGAACTCTATTAAAATCGGAGACAAAAGCTGGAGGGTTGAACTCAAAATTACTTCATCTATTATCTTTCTTGATCCGAAGAGTGTGTTGGTTTCTCTAATAGTTATAGAATTAAAAAGCAATCATATATTATACTTGAATTCAAGAAATTATGTGAACATGCATGACAGCTCAACCTCAAAATTTGTTCAACTTTGTTTCCTGCCCGTGTTGTATAAATGAAAATGAGAATGCCGATAGAGAAGCTAAATCATATATAAAAGAAGGCATGGTTTACCAATTTAATATCTCGGTATCCGATGTTGTTGCTATAAACAAGGAGATTTGTGGTAAAAATAATTTTGCACATATTGAAAATCATGGTCACTCTAAAGGCAGAGAATATTTCTTACATGATTTCAGAAATTCAAATTAACTAGAAAAGAAATTGTTATTATTAATATATTGAGGTCAAATCATTTGTCGTTAAATAACAGTTCGAATAGATTTAAAATTATCTATTCAGGTTTGTGTGAATGTGGTGTGGAGAATTACGCCGCCAACCATTTGTTATGGAATTGTACATTATTTGTTACTTTAAGAAATATTATGATGATAAAACTCAACCGTCTTAATATTACACTTAATCCAAAATATTGTGGACATTCTAAAAAATTTAGATACACATGTTATTCCAATTATATGTAAATTCTTTGCGAAGTCAAAAAATCAAATTTAATATTTGTAATAAAATTCTACTAAGTAGAATACATGTTAGAGGGTAATATTTTACAGTTTTGAATCCTATTTGAGTAGTTCATTTTTTTATTTGGCTGTATACCTATGTCTGCCAAAATAAATTAATAATAAAAATAAAGCTGGAGGGTGCTATTATAGGAGGCGCTAGTGTCTCCGGGTACAGGTGCAGGTTGGGCTCACCAACTTCCGCATATAAAAATCGGCTAATTTGTGGGAAATACGAAAAGGGTCTTCTAAATGTTCAATCATTCGTAAAATATACACATAAGAAACCGCTGAATAAAGCGTGAACATCGTCACTATCTTTTATAACATTCGCGCCTGCTTGCGTCCAGCAAACTCCGCAGCAGCCACGCACTTTTGAAGTATCGTTGGCAGCAGTTCGTATTTTAGTTCCTGTAAGAAGGTGACAGAGGAGAGCGCGCCACAGTAATAGGTTCCACCACATAATATGAAGTTGCAAGGCCCTGCGTAGCGCAGCATGCTCTACTGCCGCTAGTCGGTCGCGGTCACTTCCACAGCGTTACGCTATTCGTGGCGCAGTGCGGAGCCGGTTCTGAATATCAAGACGGGGTGTCAGTGATCATACCTGTTAGTACCTGTGGCCGCTACAGAGTTCGTAATGTGTGTTTTTATGAAGGGTATTTGCCCGTGTTACTGTTTGACATGGCTGATTCAGTTTCGATGCAAGTTGCGTTGCTAGTAGTACGTCCATTAGTATACTGAAGTTAAGGATGTCAGATCAGATGTGCCAGAAATGGCTCCTTAAGGAGCCTAAAGTTTTGTGAAAGGTGAAAATTTTTCATTTAACCACGTATTTAACCCACGTATTTTTATCATATAGCTATAACTTGTGTGACCAGGACAAAAAAACCTGTATCATTTTCATCACTGTACGACGTGCCCATCGAAAATGTTTTACCGGATCCTGTCTGTCTAAACGCCAAAATGGTCACATTATATCCTTTAAAAGCGTGTTGGACCTTTTATAGCAATATCATACAAATACTCATTATCGTCTGGGTTAAATACGGGGTTGAATGTTAAACTTTGAAGACAATGGCTAAATGAAGAGGAAATGGCACACAATTAGCAACCAGCTCACGCCAAATGTACGTGGAAGCATTTAACGAGCAGTAAATCTATATGCAAAGAGCACTTTCTGGAGCTGCATTGAACTGCTACTTACTATTACACTTGCATTTGTTACACTTGCATGTTACACTTACTATTGATAATGCTGGTCCAATAAAATTTTCGGAATCGTGAAATTCACTTTGCGAGAAAGCATTGTCAGATTTTGATGCAATCGTTCCGGTAGAAAGAAGTAAGTTATCCATTTTCTAGATTTGCATTTCGATATTTCAATAGTGCGTTGTAAAGTGACATAATTTTCGTTTTCAATTTCAGGTTCTTGGATTGAAAAACACAGCACCACAAAGTTTAGTAGAGGTTTCTCATGGTAAGACTATTTTTATTAGAAATAAATAGAATTTATTTGTTCAGAGGAGTTTGTGTCGATATTTATTGTAGTAAAATAGTAAAATATTGTAATGAAGTGTTTCTCACTAGCATTTTTTTGCTTCTCAGAGCTTTCTGTAGAAATGGCGCACAGTGCGCAGAGTCCAGGCTACACTGTAATGTTATTTATTTATTTTAGATTGCTTTAAAACTACTCGGTCATAAGAGATGAAAATCTATTTTACAATTTTACACAATACTAAAATTTACTCTTATAGCAATATTTCTTAACATTGTTTTAACAATATAAAACATTCAACAATGATTAGTTATTATTACAATCATGTGAATTTTTTAGCAAGAAAGGAACTATTATATAACTTTTTCTAATTTTGTAGCACATAGAAATTTAATATTTTGTCACACTCTGAAGTGGAATTTAACAGATAATGGATACCAGTATCAAATTTAAAGTTTTTCCTGATGTCACTTGTGAAAGGACGTTCAATTAATATATGCGTTGTAGAAATAACTTCACCAGAATTTGGACATGGATCTGGATTTGTATTTTTGAATAAATAAATGACCTAAATTAAAATTCCGAATTCGGAATCTTGATAATATAACATGATATTTCCTTTCGAAGTTTTGGAGGAGAAGAGGGGGATCTAGTATTGATTTCCTAACTCGATGTAATGTTCAATATTTTAATTTCCATTTCAAATCCCATAATCCTAATGTTGTTAATTGAAGTTTTTCGAAGTCTTCTAGGGAACCAGAGATGGAGTTAGCGGGTAAAGGGTAGTTTAGATCCCTTTTTTTATTGTGAATAATCAGCATCTTCATCTCTCTTCATTCCTCGGTGGAAAGGGATCCATGTAAGAGTGACAGTACAGGTATTTTCGGCCAAAGAATACGTTCTTGGATTTCTTGAATAAAAATATTTTTTTTATTATTTTGAATAGCAGAAATGACTGACAATAAATCTGTGAATATAACCAAATATGAAGAAATTCTGTTTTGCAAAACGAGATCTAATGCCCAGGCTTCACATAAGAAAATAGAAAAGAAGTCTGGTAAACGAGCAAAATGAGTAAGTTGAGGACGATATGAAATTATGGAACATATAGTACCACTTTCTTGTTTTGAACCATCTGTGAAAAAATTTGATTATAAATGAATTTGCCTTGAAGTGAAGGAAAGTACGAGAAAATAGCAGATGAGGGTAAATCTGCATGGGGGACGTTTGTAAAATGTAGATTAATTGAAGGCGTGAAAGAAAACCAAGGAGGAATGCGATTTAATCTTTTCTGGTAAAGTATTGGATGGTCAATAGAGAATTTAGAAAGAGATTTGGAAATTCTTATACATGTTGATTTTGGAAGAGAAGGAATTTTATTACAACCTTGCTGGTTAAAGGATTCAAATATATATTTATTTGTAGGAATAGTAGGAGGGATAAATGTTGAATAAGAAAATTTTAAGCAAATTAATTTCCTTCTTAATTCTAAAGGAAGTAAACCAGCTTCTGCAAGCAGACTAGTAACAGGACTAGATCTAAATAGTATAGTATAGTGCTTCACTGAAAAATTCATGTATAACATTGCTATTGAAAGCTTAAGGTAATAATTTCATCATTTGTGGTTACAGAAACTAATGCCAATGTATGGTATGGTACGGTACGGAAAATATGCCCGTTAAATTTGCTGGCAGTATTCACGGTAAGAATATCCCTTGAAAATGCATTCAAATAATTCATATGTACATTGTGGAATTTTTCGTGTGTATGTTCATTTTCAGATAGTTTGTTTGCAACTATCGAGGTGTCACCACCTTCGGTGGGTGTTACTGGTAAGACTTGTTTTTAATTTAATTCATCTGTCCAAAGTATAGCCTAGTTTAACTCTTTATTTTACATTTGAAGTTCATCTGCCCCTATTCGCAATAGCTTCAAACAGGACAGATTTGTTTGAGATTGCAAATGAGCATATAAGTTCGTATGTGATATTAATTTTCATTACAAAACTGTAGAGAGTTTGAAGGGAATTTTTCTTACCAGCATTTTTTTTAATTTTCAGATCCTTGTGCACAGATAGCAGTTCATACTGAAAATGGTAAGATTTTTGTATGTGTGTGAGCTTCAAATAGAAACTTATTATTGAAAGCTTAGTTTATTGGTGAAAATTTGTTCTTGACATTTTGCTACAGACATTTTGCTTTTCAGTATGGTGCTACATAAAGTGTGACAGATGCATCTGCTAGCCTTGATCGTGCCCTTACTTTATTATTAGTGATATCATCAGACTGGTATTGCTGGCAGACTAGCACAAAAATCTGAAGGTTTATTGCTGATGAACTGAATCTTTTTCTGTTAAAAATTCATGGAAATGATTCATAACAGCGGAAACAATGTTGAGCTATTATTGGGATGAGGTTGATATATTATATTTAATGTTAAAAGTATATCCCAATGATGTCAGTTAATAAGGAGATATTTTGTTATTAAATGATTTTCTTTGATGAGTAAGAACTCGGAGAGAAAATTTAAATAAATTATGGTAATGTACAGTGAATGACTTTCTTAATTCTGCAAAAGGTTTATGCAGATACTTCTACTAAGCTGGCAGTTTGCAACGGTAAAAGTAATGAGAGTATCAAGATCAGTGTGTATTCTGAATTGGATCCAGATCCAATATTTTTCCCTCATCTGTTTGTGGAAATATCTGTAAAAGATGATCTTCACAAATTTGGAATGCTGTTTTGCTATGTTAAGGCACATTTTGTTCGCAAATTATGAATACCAAAATTTTGAGTGTCTCATTCAGAGCCTATTTTTATGCAGTTTTTAATTTTCTTTAGTGCCCAATATTTGCTCTCTAATAGTTTTTATTGTTTTTATGAATATAAATTACATAAATAATGTTTACCGTTTTGGCAATAAATGTTTCTCTTGACAAACTCCGTCTTAATTCAATTTTTAGCCTACAATGAATGTGTCATTGTCGTTTGTTCATCATCATGCCAATTACAGGATGCATGTGAATGCTGATTGTTATTAGTACTCACATTAATTTGGCAAGTCTCCAAGCAAGTAAAATTGCATATAAGCTGGTACACCAAGTTTATAGACCTGGTGTACTGTAAAATACAAAATTTTTTACATTACTGACATTATAAAATAACGATATACTCAATAAATACTAGATTTTACTGTCACAATTTGTCTTCTTTCTTCCATAAAATCCTTGCAATTATATTTTGATAAGCTATCTTCATTCTTTTTGCTGTCGGATACCTTCTATATCGTCTTTTGCTTAGCGATATGTTGCCTCCTCTCCGCCAACTATTTGCGTATTGGGCGTGCTCTTACACTTAGAGCTTTTTTCTGTTTCCATTTTATATCAGGCTTGAGACTGTGGGAGTTTTCCTAAATGTCACGCTCGTCCGGAGTTTCCAGATACGAGTATAACTCAAGGACAGGACGTCAACACATGTGGTGAGAATTTCTTGTGTACTCAGGTTCCGCTTCAATGATTAAACGTACTGACTTACGCACTAACTGCAATGGCCTACGCACAATGTTGGTGGCTGCGAGAAACACGGCCTTCTGCATGGTTCTGAAGTGCCACTCATTTAAATGAAGTTTCTCTTGCACAGTCCTCCAATCTTCAGCAACAAGCCCGTCAGTTGAAATGACTTTGGGTACAGTATTATTATACAATATTATTATTATTATTATTATTATTATTATTATTATTATTATTACCTTTGACAACAATTGAGAGCACAAATTTCTCTTTATAAACTTCCAATAACTTTGAATGTTTCTATTATTCCTAGAGAATGCTGCCGCATTACCAGAGACCTTCCTCAACTTCCATGAGATGACCCCCTACCCCTTCCCCCTTCTCCTTTTTTTCTCACCGACAACACGAAGGACGACTCATTTAGTTTTGCTGCCTGTAACCCTACTCAGAGGCCAAAAGCCGTCCAATATATGTGGGACATGCTTGTTTCCAGACCTTCTATATTTCAGAGGAGAGCCTCTTCGTTTTTTGAGACATTTTATATTTTAAAACGTCATAACTAGTTAATAGTAGTGACACTGCTGCCGGCAGAGCTGGGGACAATACCTTTTGTAGTCTATTAGAATACGGAAATTTTAATGTATGAATTGACAATATTCTTTACACAATATCTGTAAAAACGTTTTAACTTTTCCGCATTACGATCATGTGTTGTACAATTTAACTTCGTAAAAAGTCTGAAAAATTGTTTAATTTATTGTAATTTGTTGCAATTTCAGAGCCTGAACATGACAACGTAATAAAAGTTTCAAAACGTATCAATTCAATAAGAATAAATATTTTGAACTCCATATTTTTATAAGCGTTGATTATTTAAAAAAATTAATGAGACCAAAAAAGGGAGCATTTATTTGCATATAATCAAAAGTTAACATTGGCTAAAATTAAAAATAAAAGTATTATTATTCATATTAATTTTATTATCAATTCTTTATACGTTTAGCTTTTCCATGCACGGCTTTCGGTCCATTTCGGACCAGTGCTCAGAGCGCCTCGCGCGCCAGTCCGCTTTTGGCGGCGTCTGAGCATAAACATAATAGTTATAACAATTTTCTCCAAGTGAGCCCGGCCGTCACCTTCGACCCTGTTGGTCGATTCCAAGCCCCCCACGCGCGCATAACCATTGGGCCTTAAGTGTTACATTCGACAAATTATCCACTTAGCCGGCTGAGCCCTGCCCGCGGACCGATCGGGAAGGAGAGGGCTCGCCTAGCGGCCCGGGCCTGCAATTACGCGCGTGTATGGTTAACGATACCCTGCCGACCCCAGGCGCCGCGGCGGCGGGGTGGGACCTACGTGGACGGGTCCCCGCCGCTTTTTCCGGGCGGTGGGGGTGATTGGTGTCACCGGCGAAGGTGAATGAGTGCCCCAACCGGTCGGGTGATGGAGGAAGGTTAGGTGTATTCATTGAAAAGGTTTCGTGAAACGATGTTGTTTTGAAGGGAAAGCGTCTACAACTTTCGAATGATCGTCTTTCGTCTGGAGTTCTAGATTTTATTTCATGTCTTGGTGGACTTTGATAAGTTTGTCAATTACATTTTTTGTGAACTATACTATTTATATGCAAATATCAGCCATTCCCGCTTCCTCCTCTTTAGGGAACTATGTCCCAACATTTACCATAATAGTAATTTGAGTAACTAGAGTAAGTTCTCTTTAAGAAGAATACCTCTGTTGCCACATTGGTGAGTCGGATATTGACGATCCCTGTCAGGGGTAATAAGATGGCGTCAGCCAATATGTTGGGTGACATCACAGTCTATTTGAGATATTCTTAGTTGTATTCGGGTTCACTGAAAATAATCCGCATAAGGTCATCAGTTTTGTCTTGGAGATGGACCCTATTTATAACTGTCGAAACAGACGCAGCAATCTTTGCTCTAGTGTCCTGAAATTTCTGAATTGTGTGTGTTAAGCAAAAAAATCACGATTACAAATTAAATTATTTCTTCAGTTTTTTACGTGGGCCATTTTTTTCTACTGCTTTTGTAGTTCCATACTTACAGGTGTCTTACATATGACTCGGAACCAGATATTTTGGCCATCTCTATTTTGACTTTTTTTTCATTTCGATATTCGCTTATAAAGTACGTATCAGAGTTTTTCCGGGTCTACATTGTATTTTGGGAGTGAGGTGTAAATACCTTGGCTAGTACAATGCTCCCATTTCACGTGTTAATCAACTCAGTGATATTGGTACTCATTTGGAAAGGAGGTTGAGTAGACATTAGAATCCTAGTGAGTAGGACATTACCCCATAAAAATCCTTGGCTAAGCTGTAGTTTGAATCCAGTGGAGCATATCATTTGTAAATAGAAATCAGAATTGCAGATCGTTTCCGTAGTATACTCTCCATTTTCCATCAGAGTTGTTCGGAGTTGAAAGTACGCAAATATTAGTTTATATACAATTAATACGACAATTCCTGATGGATTTGCTCGTCACACACACTAGAAGACCGTACGTCTTTTTGGTTTGAGAAGATTATATTTCATTTTATCAATGATCATGAGACATCATGTCCTTATGTAGCCAGGTGATGCTTAGAAAACGTGAACGGCATTGTTGTCACATCGGTTCATCAATGAAATACTGGTGAGGCGGGGCGGATCCAGGCGATCATTTGTCCCCCCCCCCATGATCGATTTTTGTTAAATAATAAACATACTTATTATATTGTACATTATTTTTCGTGTACTATAGATATGATACTATACAATATTATTATTTCAATAATTATATAGTTCGAATATAAATAAATATTTAAATAAGTTTCGCCAAACGAAGGAAGGTAAACGACAACTCCGGTCCGGTTAAAATAAGTTGGTGATTGACACTTGCGCTTCTGAAGCTGTAGCTTCATACAATATGAGTGTATAAATTGATTACTTTAATACGTATTTATTTCAAGTGTTTATTTTGGTGTCCCGGAAACACGTGCTCAGTGGTATTGAACCTGTTAACGTCGCTCCCTTCCATTCGCAACTGTCAGTCACCAACTTATTTCAATCGGACCGTATGCCTCTCGGGGGAGCCATTGCAGCCATGGACCCCACCCCCGCCCTGCATCCGCCAGTGTGGTGGCGAAAGTTGACGTGTACTAGTGCGGCTGCCAATGGCATGGACTGAGTCTTACTAGTTACCGTTTCTTTTGAGTAGGGGCTACCTGTTCGGTGTCACCCCATTCCCTTCCCGACTACTATCTATCGGCGGCTGTCTCATACGAGGGCCTTCTGCGGTGAACTATCGCTTCCCTGCAAACAGTTTTCAGTGAAATGCCGCTCCACGAACATTATATCCACGTAGCGTTTATGCTCGTATCGGCCCTGAACCATCCGCGGCACCAGTACTCTATATTATGATAAAAGTTCTCAAAATGTTTCTGAATGATAATGTCACACATGTCAAGAGTAAACAGAAACCATGATTGATAATATCGTCGCATCTTGTCCAATTCTAGCTAAGTCCGAATAAATTGAAAGGCATGCTAACAGTAGTTACCTCCGCTGGTTTATCTGCAACTCTCATATGCTTTCATGCTGCAAGTGGTATGAACATATGCCTTACCAAATGATAAGGACACTTAACTAATACATGCGTCTTCTCTTGAACTGGGCAAATTAACGTATAACCAGCTGATTGTAGTATAGCCGCAAAGAAAACGAATATTGTTATTCAGTATTTGAAGAAAAAATCGTAGCTGTCCTTGTAGATGTTTCAATGCTGTGCTATTTGAATATCTTAACATCCCGCCGAAAGTGAATAAATTAAATGTGGGATTTTGAAAATCACACACAGCCGGGTACCAGGTGGAAAAACACTTTTGGTATTGAATGGCTGAAGTTCTAGAATGTATCTCACAAAATTGAAGAAAGAGCTTATCCAAATTTCCAGGTCCTTCGAATGACTGCAAAGTACAAGACGTAGTTTAGCCGAGAACATGTGCAATTAGTCTAGAGGAAATTACAATCACTAGGTCTGTTCTTTAGGGAGCTGGTTACAAACACGAGTTCGTTTTTTACATTTTCACACTTCGTAAGAAGTAAGTAGAAAAACGTTATGTAATCGTGCGCCAGACAACGGCGTTACGTGTGGTGTTACAGACTGGCACAGACTTTCCCGTATTGGTTTTCTATTTCCTTGGGTCTAGGCTAGCTATTTGAAATTGCCACATACTCGTGCTAGCTGCCATCCATTGCCGTCCAAAGTACGATCTGTTTTTGACATTTTCTTAATTTTTCCGTTTCCTAATGACAGAACGAAAATATTAATTTTAGAATAATAAAGAACAGTAAAACCTCGTCATCAATGGCAATTTTCATTGAAAAATTTGGAGCAGTTTTTAAGAAAATGGCGTTTAAGCGCTACTAAAAATGTGAAATTTGAAGCTCACAACGAAAAAATTCGGAGAATTTGAGTTCAAATCCCGGTGCGAAAAATATTTTTTGCTAGTTGAAAGCACCTTTGCGTGTTCATGAAGTAGAATGCAGATGATTCAGTCCTCGATGCTCATACAGCACACTGTAATAGAGTAGACTAAGTTATTCATGTGTGCAAAAGAAAATACCGTAGACCCTATAAAAATTTGAAAAAAATAAGTTTCTTGTCATTGGAACACGCGTCTGTAAAACTTCCATCTTTTATACCACGTGTGGGTACAACTAATGTTCAACAAGAATTGTTGAATGCGAGAAACATCAACGATTCTTCCGTATTCTAATTTCGTTCCCGAAATTACATTTCAAACTCCAATGAATATTTAAAATACATTAACATTTATTCTTTACTTTTCTAACATTAGGTCTCTGAAAACAACGAATTCCGTACTACACACTTACCTATGTCTGAAATAATAATCACAATCCCAAACTTGCGCCTCCCATCTAACGTCGATCGTGCCGTACCAGCTGATGTGAATCGGTCCACTGCGAGCGATTGAAAGAGGCCGAACGCGTATGTCCATGCCTCACCACGCCTCCTTCACACATATTCTCTATATATAATAGTCACCCTTCCCGTCACCTTGTTGGAAGCTATACGCTCGGAGAATATGTTCCGCAGTCATATAGAATCAACACCTAGGGGGTGTTGATAAACTCCAAATTGTGACCATGTTACCAAGTAACAATGCGTTTTAATAATTAAATTTGTTCAAAGAATTGGTCGGCCCGACCGGGATTCGAACCCGGGCCTTCTGGTTTACGCCCAGCTGCTCTGACCACTAAGCTACCGAGTCAACCAACCCTTTGAACAGTTTTCACGAGCGCACTATCGCTCCTTATATGTATATATAATAGTCACCCTTCCCGTCACCCGCCCGGGTTCGAATCCCGGTCGGACCGACCAATTCTTTGAACAAATTTAATTATTAATACGCATTGTTACTTGGTAACATGGTCACAATTTGGAGTTTATCAACACCCCCTGGGTGTTGATTCTATATGACTGCGGAACATATTCTCCGAGCGTATAGCTTCCAACAAGGTGACGGGAAGGGTGACTATTATATATACATATAAGGAGCGATAGTGCGCTCGTGAAAACTGTTCAAAGGGTTGGTTGACTCGGTAGCTTAGTGGTCAGAGCAGATGGGCGTAAATCAGAAGGCCCGGGTTCGAATCCAGGTCGGGTCGACCAATTCTTTGAACAAATTTAAATATTCTCTATATATTCCAAGGGGCTTTGTTTCTCTCTTCCGGCAGGAGCCTATACTCGTGTCTTGCCTGTGCTTACTTGTTTACTGGTCGCCCTGACCTATATTCTTTGACCTTGCTCTCATTCTGTGTGCCTAAATCACACGTATCGACAAAATATTCACTGAATATTACGATGCAGTTCATGTGAATAAAAGTGGGGGTCTTTCTGGCTTATCACAGTATACGTAACCGAAAAAATTAAGAAAATGACAAATAAAATATACTTTTGGCGGTGATAGATGGAAGCTGGCAAGAAAGAGTATGTGGCAATTCCTAATAGCTAGCAAAGACCCAAGGAAATAGAAAACTAATACGGGAAAGTCTGTGCCATTCTGTAGCACCACTAGTCAAAACTTGTATAGGAATTCTTTTATAAACGTAAGTTCGTATTATGTAAATGAGTTTTATAGTTAGAGTATTTACATATTTATTACGTGTTCTTACTGTTTTCATTACATATTGATGAACATATTTAGACCTTTCATTCTACATATTTTTCCGGTCTCTACTGATAATAAATTCATTCACAATGCAAATCCACACAATTACAAAGAATCACTTGGTGATTTTGAGAATCATTACGTGCAACATGTGAATTTTCCTCGTCCCACAGATGCAAATTATGCATATTAATTGTTCTAGTTTTTTTTTAAACACGCATCATCAGTCTGAAGAACGGTTTCAGAAATTCGTGGTTTTCCTTGCATGTGCACAGGAAAAGCGTCGAGAATTGAGAACGACATTGTGTTTACTGCGCAAATCTGCACCAGCTGGAAATGGAAAGGTCGTAAAATCTCCGCATGAATTCTTCGCCAGGTGACGGACTGTGATGGACTGACCTCGCGCGCTCTTTGCCTTGCGCTCGCTTCCGGGGCTTAGAGAATAGTATAATGAGTTTTACAGAGAAGTGGCGAGCCATAACGCGAGGTAAATCTGCTTGCTTTCTTCTCATAGCTCGTACTACACGGTCACAAGTGCAGTGTCCAAAGTTTAACGTTAAAACTAAATGACAAATAGAATCCAATTTTGACAAATTCAGTCTGTACATTACATATGGGATATGGCTCCGACCTATTAGCAACGAGGACTGAATCGCCCTGTAATGTAGCAGAGCAGTTGGAAATAATTCCAGGGAGTATGTGCTGTATAGCATATCCGGCAACCTAGAGCGTAAATCATGTGCAGGATTTTTCAAAATTAATATTGCCTGGTCAATCAGGCACGAACCGAAGTTCTTTAATTTTGAAAAACATTACTTAAATGCTGTACATGAAGCCCTCGGGACATATTCAAAATTTTCTCGGCATCTTCCTACAACTGCAATATTGAATATAGACGTTTTTCTTCAAATATATTTTTTCTTCACAATGAGTTCTTAAATTAATATCACGAACAATAAAAAATAGTTTTTTGCGTAATTTTGAGTGAAATATGGTCAATAGTAAAAAGTATTGAAAACAAGATTTTTGCAAGTATCCAAATTTTTACTGGACGGATATAGTTGAATGTACTGTATAATACATCATAAAAGCCATTTTACAGTATTCTTTTTTGTCACTTTTTTAAAATTACGTAAATATATTTCTATTGTAATATCTCTTACATCGATGGTACTTAAACTAGTCATAAAAAAAGCTGCTGCCAGAAGTACGAGGCGGATTGCGATCATTGTTCTCAGGCAGGGAGAGGGTACCACGCATACGAAATTATTACACTTTCACGTTTGTAAGAGCAATAGTTACTGCGCTACACGGCCACAGACTGCACATGTTAGTTTGGCGTGAGGTCGCCGTGTTGGCAAACACGCGTCCAGACGTCGTGGCATGGAGTTGTACAGGTCTCGAATGGAGTCCTGTTATAGTCCATGCAGGCTGCACCTGAGCGCGTAGTTCTTGCAGATTGGTGGGGTCCTGTTCGCACGCTCCGTAGCACCCCCAACATTTTAGTTTAAAAATTGTTTGAGTAGGTGCTTTGCCACATTTCGGCGCCGAGAAGCTGTTTTTAGGAACAACAGGAAGGGATCTCTAAATAAATATCGGTTCCGTTCAAAACGGGGCATGATACTTAATGCGTAATGTAAATTGGATCTCACATGTTCTCAAATCAGAGGTGTAATTATCCACCCCATTACATCCCTCTGAGTTACGAGAAGCATGCTCACGCTCTCAGCGCTGGATGCCCTTTCCCCCTCCCCATCACGAAATTAAGCACCGGAAAAGATGGATTAGGGCATCAACCGATGTCACTGCAGGGCCTCTAACCGGGAGGACCTAGGTTCGACTTCCCACGGTGGCAAAATTTTTTCTATACTAGCTAGATAGCTAGGTCGAATTCAGTCGCTGCCTGGAGGACAATTCTAGCGGCCGGCTTCTCAGATCGGTAGTTTTCCGCTTTCTTTTTTCGATCAACACCAGGCGAATGCCAGAGCAGTACTCTAACAAAGGAGCCACGGGCCGCGAGATATCTTTCCTTCGCATTCCTTGTCCTCATCCCTTACATACACTTACATGCACTACACTACCACATGTGCCGGGAGATAGATCGGGAGCTTAGAGTTTACCCCGGCGGGGCGGTGCCCCGCTGGTGGGAGATACGTGGTTGAGAGGAACCCCCTAAGCCGACTATAGATCGGCGCCGGATCTCGCTATTCAGCGGACGAAGATCACCGCCACCTCCCGCGATAAAAACATGTGCTACACTTACGGGTCAAATGATCTTAGCCGTTGACACCTCCGGAATCAGCAATAAAAAAAAACTACCGAAAACAGGCTGTCTTCACCGTGGCACTGCGGCTTCAGTTAGAACAGTGGTGTCAAGGTCTCCTACTGGTGGCAGTGGCACGCCTCGCGGCACCGTGACATTCCACGAGCTTCTCTGCGCCACTAACGTCGGGAGAGGAAACTATTAGTAACCCCGCCGTTTTACAATAATGATGGCGTTGTCTCTTGCAGCGGAGTTATGAACTGCGTGGAGAGGCGATTTCGTCGTGGCACTCGTGCGACGGACTCCCGCTCGCGGCATCGACCTTGACAATACTGAGTTAGAAGCACAATGCTTAGCCTCTTTTTCCCATTTAGGGTAGAGCTGTCCTTAACACGGGTCGCCTCACAACCGCCCTCATCAACATCTTTTAGATACGCAAGTCCACCTGTCCGCAGGTCTTTACCGCGATTTCACGCAGCCTTCTACGAACTGTTTTCCCTCCCCTACGCGCTGTTGTCGCTTTTGGGTCGCTGGTTTTACGGTTTGTTGGGTTTTTGACGTGAAACACCTTTTATTTCTGATTGTAGGGGATCGCGCCGTAGAACAGCCAGTAGTAAAATGATCTTTAAAATATCGCTTATGTCTTTACAAGTTAATGAGTAAAATAATTTGTTGAATTTTTGATGTGTGATCTGTTTCGCCGGTAGCGCGTTTGCAACTCGGCAAGTAGATGCCACTTATTAAAACGCGTTTCATCAGTTAACGAAAAGAAGTATCATAATCGTCTCTGCAACCGTGCTAACCTTACTGTAAGTATATAGAAGTGAATATAAATCTTGCTCAATCCAGCAAGTCATTTGTGATACGTGAGAGTTTACAGTAGATTAAATATATTCTGTATATAAACCTTAATATCTTTTAAGTAGTATGCCAGTTGGCAATGTGCCTAATATCTTGTAGACGGTTACCAAAATGCAAACTCTCCTTTATGCTTAACCATCCTTTACATGATCTAACAAAAATTCTAGACACTCCTTGAGAAAATAATTCTTTGTAAAATATTCGTAGAAAGTTCATTTGGAAATTAGAATATTAAAAGATCTTTTTCTCAGGAACTTTCAGTGATCACGATCACGATTAGAACACCATTGTAGAAGTTTCCTGCCGAAGCAAAATTTCGGAATCTGCAAAAAGTAAATGCTGGAGGTCCAAGCAGTGCCACCTCCGCTCCAAGTCAGCAGGTATTAAAACTATAATGCATGCTTGTGTAACATTCAAAATGACTAATAATATTAAACCGCTATTACTGTATTTAACCTAATTTGTATTTTTCTAACATTTTACTTTCTCGCATAGAACGCACATACGTAGTAAAATAAAGTATTATTATGTTGCAGCAAAAAAGTGGCAAGTTTTCGTCAAAAATAAACTCGTATTCAGGGACACTGATTTCGAAAAAGTAGATAAATTTTTATATGCAGTAAAACTAACGTTTGTTAGTTAGAATCCACGTTCTAGGGGTCTTTGATATCGTAAAAGTTGTTAATTGCACAGCATCTTTTTTTTTTGTCTGTCTGTTACTTTGTCTGCCTGTCTGCCTGCTTGTCTGACTGCCTGGCTGCCTTCCTGTCTGTGATCAACACTGGCGTCTAAATCGTTCAGACGATTTTCTCCAAAATTGATATCCCTTGCCGACCTGGAGACACGGGGAATTCGAAACGGATATTTTGATTTTTGGGGGTATTTCAGATAAAATAATTACATTTTCGAAATT
The DNA here is from genome assembly GCA_031308135.1 of Acheta domesticus. Classification (NCBI taxonomy): domain Eukaryota; kingdom Metazoa; phylum Arthropoda; class Insecta; order Orthoptera; family Gryllidae; genus Acheta; species Acheta domesticus. The sequence continues at coordinate 49,832,540 of JAHLJT010009419.1, forward strand.
TTCTCAAACATGGCTCGAATGTTTATTGATTTTTTTTCTCGGATAGAGCTAAGTACATTTAAAAATGGTGCATATTTCATTTTGGTTGAATGCTGAAGTCTTGCTATAATTACATTATTGAAGGTACATATTTTTTATTTAATAAATTCTATTATTCAAAGGCAGATCTTTAAATAAGTTGATGTACAATATTTTCTCAAAAACGACTCCAAGGATTTTTTATTGAATTTTTTCTCGAATAGAAGAAAATAATCTTGCAATGACACAGATTCTATTTTCGTTGATCTCTCTAAATTTTCGAACATTGACATTTTAAGAAAATCTGTATTGTGATGCCAGAAAGCTCCCGTTTTATTTTAACATATATGGCATGAAGATATTGTAAATAGCACGTTTCGTTACGTTCGGCTGAACGGTACGATCACGCGAAGGTCATAGTGAGCCATGAAATGTGATTGTTGACCTGTACAGGAAGATAATTATTGTGTACAATAAAAATAACATTAACTAGCGTACCCGAGCGAGAACTCTAGATTTTGAACATCTAGATCTTGTACTAACTTGCTCCAAAGAGCATTTACAGTACTAAACTACTACTAGAAAAGTCATTCTAGTTTTCTTGCAAATGCTTCAACTTGTCCAAGATATAAATTGATTTGTGGAAATTACTTATCACTCTAGGAAAAGTTATTATTTCCCAGCTTTTTTAATGCAATATCATGACTAAACATGCTGACTTGATTATTTCACCGAATCACTGCTGGTGAAGAAAATACTAGCACTGGTAAAACAGAAACCAATTCTAACAAGACAGTCTTCACTTTTCATTGTACAGTGTACAGTGAAGAGTGAAGACTGTGTCTTGTTAGAATTTGTAAAGATTGGTTTGGTAATCGTGCATCCTTTGCAAGTATTGTTTCTTTATTCTTTTTGACGGCGAACATCAAAAGATTTAAGAGCTCTCTTTCCATCATGTAGTTTGATTTAGTTTCTAAGCTCTCTGATAATAGCCTTCTCTTTTGGATTCACCGCAGAACACCCTGGCAATTTCGAGGAGATGTTTCCTTCCTTGAATCTCGGTCGTCCCGTAGTTCCCTTTAGCTGCTTTCATGTCTTTTCGTCATAGCATAAGGACTTGCATCGAATTTTCTTTTTATCAAAGTGGAGTGCACCAATCTTCAAAGAAATGAGATCGAATAAGCGAGGTAAAACTGTTATTTCTTTCAAATGTCTTATGTTCGGTCTTTAAAATTATCCACACCAACAAATAAACAATATTGTAAAAGAAATATAGGCCTATGTTTTCATCAACTTTCATTTTTAAAACATGTTTTAAAAAAAATGTTTTCCTCTCTTGAACTGCTCTGTCCAAGATTGTATATTAACTAAGTCGATTTTGAAATTTTAGGGGTGAGCGATAAAAACGGACAAAGAGATTTTGAAAAAGAATAAAATGAGCATTTAGTGATTAATAAATATGATGTGGTACCATACCATGTGCATGAGAACTCTAGGTTATATCACAAACTTTTCACAGAAACAAGAATGTCAATACTTATATTCGATAAATTAACGGTTGCACTATACACATAAAAGCAGTCTTCATCGGTATCAAGACTATTAATACTTCTAATTGTTGTTGCTAGAATATTTCGGTATATTTGCATAATCTTGAATTAATGATTATGTAAATAAACTACATCAGTCGGCTCAAACCACAGTGTACACAGAAAGCATACATATAAGATGGAGAAATCTAAGCCTTAAAAAGCGTGACGTCACAAAGATCGGCTCCAGCGCCGAGTAATATAGTTGTTATTGGATAATATCGATAAGCGCTGGACCTACAAAAATGTAGTAGAATGTCCAAGAATATCTTATCCAGTAGATTATGGTGTAAGAAACGTTTCTTTGAGACCTTTTACCTCAAAATTTTAAGTTTTAGGGCCCTAGAATGCTTCTTTTAGGAGTTAACTATGTAGATTTTGACAATGCTGTCGAGTTTTGCGGGTTGAATTTGAAATGAATATTTAGTTGCTATTTTCCAACAAATCCTTCACATTTTTAAAGTCAAAACGCAATTCGACGGGTCTCCGTAAATAATATTTCTTTAGAGATCGTATTTATAAAGACTGGTTCCCTGTGAGAGCCGCAAAAGGTAAGTATACCTCTGAAATAATATAGGAGACGATTCGATTCATGAACTCATTTGAAACGATTTGATTCATGAACTCAAAAATTGTCAATAAATGTTAAATTATTTTACTGGCAAAAGGCTGATCATTTATAATTAGTTGTCATCAGTACAGGATGAGCACAGGATGATTAAGCCGAAAATTTACGTAATTTTTTTCCATCAAAATGAGAAATTATTGAGACCAGGAACTTGTGGAATCAAGCATAATATATAGTATAATCGAAGGACAACTCTAAATGCACCATGGTTCATTATCAATCAACAAAACCGACGAAAATTAGATACATCAGAATTCATTAAGACGGAAAAACAAAAGTACTGAAATTTCTTCAATAACTTACTTGTCGCTGGTATATTGTTTTCAACTTAGGAGGAAACAACAATGGATCCCGCATTAAATAGAGAATCCCAAAAGACAAGCCTCCGATTCACCCCTCCGCAACCTTCATACTTTTATCAATACCCATGATTTATTAGTGAGGGAATTAATGCAATCTCACCTTAACGATGATCATAACCTGAAAGTTACGTGTACGAATATACTTTCTAATCCTCGAAAGACAAATTTCTCGAAGTAGAAACAATAAAAAAAATTATACAAATTACCATGAGTAATGTCTGAATTGTCTGACATTTCATCAATGACGTTCAGGTCATTAACTTAATCACAAACAAGTTACTTTTACTTTCTTAATTACTTACTAAATATTATGAAATTCAATATCATGATTGTACCAAGGTTACATATCAATACTCTCAGTTTTAATAATCATTTCCAAACACTGTTGCAATTAATGTTTAAATTTCTGTTTCATAAAAATTGACATTTCATTCTGCATCAAGTTAGAAAAATATAATTCATGATAACACATATTTCATTTTCGATGACAGATGTCCAAGAATATGTCCATTTCAATTTAGTTTCATGACATATGTGATACATAACATCGTATTCCAAACGAGCACAACGATAATTAAAAGCAGGGAGGACATGTGAACGCAATTGTAGCCTATAATGAAACCCGTTTGCTATTATTCGAACTACTGTTCCACGAAACTGGTATGAACTATACATGATATTAAAGAAGAACGTACGTATATTATCCTCTCTACCGAGTAACTATCAATAAACGATTGAAAATTTGTTAGTTCTCTGTTGAATATCACGTTTTTTAAAGCAGCTAAAACACCTCTCCGCTGACCTATTCAATTATAATTGTGTGCCCTTCATTGTTCTATTGTTTAATGGAGCAGTTTTAATCTAGAAAATCTATGAAATGATATTTACTACAATTCAAAATCATTATTTTTTCAGTTTTCTTTTAACTTGTCATGTAATACACTAGAAATATTACTGTTCCCCGATAATTAGAGTAGCTTGGAAAAAGCTGCTTAGTCTTAAAAGATACGCTGACTCATGACTTCTGATTGAAAACGTATGTACACCTTGAATTATTAGCAGCGTAATAAAGCAGCCTTTGTCGAATGGCCAAATATGGCTTCTGATTATTTAAGCATACGGTGCTTGTATTCTTAACTAGATGAGTGAAATAACTAGGAGAAAGTGTTCAAGTTAAATGTATGATCATTATGGTGAGGTATGATTGTGTGATTTATGGTCAAGAACTGTCGCTACTGTATAAAATATATGAAACTAAATGTGAATATAATAACTAATGTGTGACACTCGTATTAATTGCTGTAATATTTTAATATCTGTCAATGAGTGTCACTCATACATTTTTAATGCATTATATTGTGAATAAAACCTGTAAAATATGTAAGTTCTTTAACATAAATGTAAGGAGTTGTATGTATTAAGCTGGTGCACATAGCGGACATCTTACGTAACCACGTGAATACTCTGCACTTTTTTTATTTTCTTTGGTATACTTGCTTCAGCACGTTGCTGCATCCAATTGAGTTTGGGAAGAATGGTTTTGAGGCTTCCCGTAAAGCTGCTGATGTTCTACGGTAGTTGACGAGGTGTGATACTGCAATTATTTAAGTTAAATGTTCAATTACGGAGGTCAGTATTCGAATGTGATATGTTGCACACATGTTATAAATGCATTCGAATGGCTTGCTGCAGTAAGAATGTCAGCTACAGCCACTCACTATTCCCGTATGTTAATATCTCGATTTTTTAGTGAAAATGTGATTTGTTGTAGGTTGTTGAAGAAGTTAGGTCTTCTTCATGTTTATGAAGAACTTGGAACAGTAACCCGACGAAACACACTTCGACTGAGCTCTTAATATTTACGATTTGCAGGTCGGTTGCATTGACTGGTGCGGCTTATCTTGTTACTGCTTCGAGCGCTTAAATTCATCCTGTGCCCTCCGACCGGGAGGTCCTAGGGTTCGAGTCCCAACGGCGGCCGGATTTTCGACACTAGCTAGATAGCTAGGTCGAGGTCAGTCGCTGTCGGGAGAAGCATTCTAGCGGCCGACTGCTTTGATCGGTAGTTTTCCGTGATTTTTACCAATGAACACAAGGCGAATATCGAAGCAGTACCCTAACAAACGGGCCACGGACCGCGCACGATCTTTCCTTCCTCTTCCTTGTCCTATTCTCATCCCTTTCTTACATACATTTAGCTAACATGCACTTCAATAGCTCACAGGTCCCGACAGACCGATCGGGAGCTTAGATCTTGTCCCGGTCGGTGCGGTGTACCGCTGCTGGAAGACCTGTTAGGGAAAAAATCCCGCTTACCGTCGGTAGATCGGTGTCGGGTCTCGCTGTCCAGCAGGGGAAGATCACCTCCACCACCTGAAGAAAAACATTGCACTACATTTACGGGACCAATGTCCTTAGCAGTTGACGCGCCCGGAACTACTAATAATCAAACAATCGATCATTGATCTTGTGTACTTGTGTTATGTGTTGTTGCGTGATGCTGATGAAGGACCAAATCCAAATTGAAACGTCGGAAGAAAAATATTTAACCAATATGGAAAAACTGGGTTTAAATTAAGAACCAGCGTAGTTAAGTACTGTAAAAGACATGACTGTATCATGAGTTCTGGGAATGTAATCATCTTCACAGTAATTATTTTTCTTTAAGAAATGTCCTTGGCGACATTTAGATGGCTTTTGAGGTATTATTAGCAGTAGAATACACTTATTGAATCGTGATATCATGTCATTCGTTGTCGCTTATGCTACTCCACTCATTTTTCATCCAACTAGGGTGGCCTTCCCTTTCTTTGCACAAGCAACAGCGTGCATTATAATTACATTGATATTCGCAATTATCCTTAAATTATTAGTATTACGATTCCCAGCGCATCAGCTTTTTATATGGAGCGTCAAGGTGGTCCCAAAAGACAAATGGTTTCCTCTTCACCATTTCTTCTGTTGTCCCTACCATTTATATTCTTCTTTTAAAGCGTTTTCCCTCCTTGTCACCAGTTTCTCATTTCCTTCTCTTCTGATTGATATGTCCTTAAGTAATGATTTCGGCATACCAAATGTTTTTTCCCATCAGTTTCTTTAATACATTTTTGACCATTCTCATTTGCCGATGTTTGCTTTTGCATTTGTCAACCTCGTTTCATGAACATCTTATCATTTTCGGAGTTATCATCATTTTTATAGTCATGATAGTTATCCTTTTGCCTTTCTTTCCTTTCATTCTCGGAGTCTCTTTCTTTTCTTTTCTGTTATTGTTTTTTATCTGAAATGCATTTGTTTTGGAACAATAATACTCTTATTTGAATAGTAGGATTAATGATGTTTGTTTTGCTTAAATTGCAATTGTGGCCATGTGACCAATGATAGGAATTGAATTTGGTTACTGGGTTTCATCTCTGGTAGTTCTGATACAGTGAGTTTTCAGATAAAAACATAATGACTTTGTAAAGAAATGAGGAAGTGAATGGTAATAACTAAATAAGTGATATTTGCAGTTTAAATTGACTTTACTACATGAATCTGAATGGCAAATGAACATATAAATTACAAAAATAACACTTACTTTTCTTTGATGTACAACATGTTATGATACTTAAAATTAACATACAATCGTGATTCTTGATTTCAAGATGAGAAGTTTTCAGTTGTTCTTTCCGTTCTGCTTCGTTTTGAAGTTGATGCACACGCACAGTACTTAGTATGTGGTCACAACACAATTTGGATATGATTGAACATTTACTGTAGTTGAAGTTTGACACGTTTGACTGACTATGACACGTTTTGTACAAATACCGATGAGAACAATGGTTTACGTAAATTGTGAGCGCACGGGCTCGCTTGAAACATGTGGCCTCGGCGGTTGCCTGCCAAACACTGCATGCGAACACAGTAACGGATTTTTACGCCACCCTCCTGCACGCTGTTGCCGGAGCGGTGTCGGCTCGGCGTGGCGTTGGTTCGGTGTTGCCGCTTTGAGTTTCTCAGCGCGATTTGTAACATGCTGCCCCCGTCAGTGCGTAGCGCTGAAAAATCGATTATTGTTACGAATCGCGTGTTACAAATGGCTGTCTTGGGTTTCTTGTGGTAAAGGACAAATGTTGCTAATGCTGCGCTTGTAGATTCCTGATGTTGTAGTGACGTCGACTACTCTTACTTTTCCGTCTCTTCCTGGGTACGTTTTGCTTATTCTTCCTAACTTCCATGTTGCTGGTGGTAAATTGTCTTCTTTAAGGAGTACTATTGTGTCTTCCGTGAGATTGGGATGAGATGAATGCCACTTATTCCTCCTTTGTAAGGTTAAGATGTAATCTTGGGACCACTGTTTCCAAAATATTTGTGTTAAGTTTTGTATTTTCTTCCATCTTGAAATGTGGTCTAATTTGATTTCTGAATCTTTTGATGATACAAGTAGAGATGGCCTTTGATTTAATAGGATGGCTGGTGATAAATAATTGAAATCTTGATGATCCTCAGTTAGTGGAACCAACGGTCGTGAATTTAGTATTGCTTCTATTCCACATGCTAATGAAGTTAGTTCCTCGTAATTAAGAATTCGATTACCCACTGTAGGTATGAATATTCTTTTGAAACTTTTGACTGCTGCTTCCCATATTCCTCCAAAATGAGGACTGCGTGGGGGAATGAAGTTCCACGTGACCTTTAAATGCGCAGTAGCGTCTTGTATTTGATGTTGTATTATTTTGTTTTCCAGGAAGCACAGTAGCTCTTTTAATTGCTTTGACGCTCCCTTGAATGTCGTTGCATTGTCAGAATACATGTGAGACGGAATGCCTCGTCGATTTGTCATTCGAAAGAATGCAGCTAAGAATGCTTCTGAAGTTAGATCCGATACTACTTCTAGATGTACTCCCTTTGTTGCTAGACAAATGAAAACAGCAATGTAACTTTTGGTAAATTTTCTCGATCTGGGTGTTCCCAATCTAGTAGTAATTGGACCTGCGTAGTCTATTCCACAATGCGAGAAGGCTGGTGAAACAGTTACTCTTGGAGCTGGAAGCTGGCCCATTAATTGTTGTGGTTTCAGTTTAGATTGTTTGAAACATGGTATGCATGATCTGATGACACCTTTTGTAGTGCGTCTAAGAGATGGGATCCAAAATTTTTGACGAATCTGTGACATAATTGATTGCGTTCCTGCATGAAGTAGTTGTAGATGCACTTGTCGAATCAATAATTTTGATAGTCGGTGAGTTGATGGGAGAATGATTTGATGTTTGGTATTGAATGGAAGATAGGTGTTGTCTAGTCTTCCTCCTACTCTTAATAATCCATCAGTATGTAGTTCTGGAGCTAATGACTTGATTTTACTTTGATGATGGATGGGCTTGTTAGCCTTTAGTGCTGTCAATTCTTGTTTGTAAATTTGATTTTGAACTATCTTACAGATAATTTCTTCCGCTTCTTGCAATTGTGCCGGCAATATGGGTGGATTGATGCGAGCCTTTGGGTACCTTAAGTTGTGAATGAAGCGTACACACAGTGCGATGCTTCTTAGAACCTTGTTGTAGCTTGAGCAATTTTCAATCAGTTGCAGTAATTGATTCGATGTTTCCCTGATTAAGAAGTCTGCTGCCCCCGAATCATGGGTGCAGACAGTAAGATTTGCTATTAGAAGCGTAGTGATGATCTTTGGGTGAGAATTCTGCAAACGAAAGGACGGTCCTTGCCACCACAGTTGGTTGTCTCTTAGTTGAGATAGTTGAGTTCCTCGTGAAATGAGATCAGCTGGATTATGATTAGATGTGATGTGATGCCACTTACAATGATTGGTGAGTTCTTGAATTTCTGACGTTCTTATAGTCACAAACGGTATTCGTTTTTTATGAGGTGACTTTATCCATGCACAAACTGTAGTAGAGTCTGAATAAAGATGTATTCGATTGACGACTATTGGTAATCTTGGCACTACCTTTTTGACTAGTCGCGCTAATAGTAGTGCTGCGCACAATTCCAAATGTGATATTGCTCGTTCTCGTACTGGAGTGACTCTTGATTTGGCGACGAGCAGATTGCATTGTACCTTTCCCTTCTCAGTGGTTGTTCGTACGTACAAACAAGCTCCGTATGCTGATAAACTGGCGTCTGCAAATCCATGGATTTGAATTTCTGTTGTGTCTTGATCCTTTCGTACACTTCTTGGAGCTGTTAGTTGATTCATGTTTTGTAGATCATTGAATATATGTTTCCATTCGATGAGTAATTCTGGCGTTAATAAGTCGTCCCATTCAATCTTCGTTTTCCATATTTTTTGCAATAACATTTTGCTTGAATGATTACTGGTGCTGCAAGACCAATAGGATCATAACATTTTGCAATGCAGGAAAGTACCATTCGTTTTGTGGAACTGGTGAGAATTTGAGATTTGTTGGTTGCTGCAACTAAATGCAATTTCGTCATCAGCGATGTTCCACGTTTAATCCCAATGTACTTACACCTCTTGTGAGGAATTGGGTGACGTTTGAACCTTCTTTACTTTCCGTTTGGAATGATATCCAATCAAGTGGTTGAGAATTTGATAGCCATTTGTGGCAAATGAAAACCAGCCTGTTGTCTAGAACTTATGGTTAATTCTAGATAAATGTTCAATTGCCTTCCTTCAGAGTGAGTTGGCTCCTATGAGGATGTTTAATCTACGTTAGAAACAGTCTCTGGATTTTTTCAGAATGATTGGATTGTCAGCTGCTATCATCGTCGGCTAATTGATTTAATGTTTTAGTTGCTTGGTATGGTGCACATGCGGTACCATATGTCACCGTGGATAATTGAAATTCTTGAATTGCAGTTTGAGGATTCGGTCTCCAAAATATTCTCAGAAGATTTCTATCAGATGGATTCATTATTATTTGTCGATACATTTTGATGATGTCCGCGGAATATCCAACCGGCCACATTCGAAAGTTCAGCAGAATATTTAATAGTCTGGTTGTACCACTGGTCCTACTGCCAAGATGTCATTGAGGCTAACCTTATTTGACGTTTTTGCGGAGGCATCGAAGACAGTTCTCAATTTGTGCTGCTTGATTGTTCCTTTATGACTCCGTGATGAGGTAAGAAGAAATTCCGTTTCATTTGTGTTGATTGGAGGAGCTGGCTGCATGTGTCCAAGCTCTTTATATTCATTCATGAAATCTTTGTACATTGTTGCGAATTGAGCATTGTGCTCAAATTTTCTCTCTAATGCTTCGTATCGTTGTAAAGCTTGTTTCCGCGAATCACCTAATTCTGGAGCTGTTGGCTTGATTGGAAGTGAAACGATGTATCTGCCGCGTTCATCTCTGCTTGTGGTAGCTTTGAAATGTTCTTCGCAGAAAATTTCTTCCGGAGAATGCATGGCTTCAGATGATAGTTCTTCCAATTCCCAGAACCGCGTTAATTCATCTTTTACTTGTTGTGAATCAATAAAGTTGGAAATTAATGGTTCCCTTTGTTGTTCTTCTGGTTGATAGCTTCCCATGAACGTCCAGCCGAATACTGTGTTGATTAATGATGGTAGCTTGGGATGCGTCTCACTTGCCGGGAATGAAGACATGTGGCCGTGATGTCTGCTCCTAACAACATATCTACATTGTTTGGTTTGTGAACGTTGGATTTGCAATCAGTATGTTTTCGGGTATTATCCATCTTGAAATGTTGATGTTGGTTGAAGGTAGCTGTTTTTGCGATCTTGTTGACTACAACATATGTATTTTTCTGAGGACCATGATGAGAATTTT